>JAKOGH010000296.1:0-249372 GCA_024811115.1 Terana coerulea
GTTTGAGCGTTTCGAGGACCATACACAAGGCTGAACAAGACTTACACACCGTGCGATCGCCAACGTAGCAGGGATTGGAGCATCCGCAGGTATTGCGTGGAGCCTTGCTCGCAGGTCACTGGCAGGCACAATCTGGAGAAGATTATTGCACCGCCTGAACGGTAGGCAAAGCTTGAGGGACATCGCGGGCAGTCTGAGCGAGAGCTTCATTGGTGATAAAGGACATGGTAGACCAATTGATTGGTAAGTGAAAATCGTGGCGAGAGAGCCGCAGCAGTGACTTTCAGTGGTGAAAGATGTCTTGGATGAGCGGTCCTCCTCGAAGACATCCATCTACCTTATATGAAAATTTAGCGACGGCTCATTAGTCAGCTTGCGACAGACCTTTACGCGAGGCCGTACAGAACGGCAACCGGCCAAGACAATCACCCCTAGAAAAATAGAATCATCTCGTGTTCTCGGTAAATTATCAGAAATTGGCAGGATAGACATCCGTCCGTCACCGCTGGTAGCATGCACAGTGGCGGTTGAGTGCGTCCTCTGTCATACACGGGTCTCTGCTACATTCTTTAAGCGGGCCGCCCGAACACGCTCCAGTCGGCGAGTACTGGGACCATGTTGGTACCTTGCGTCGCTGTCAAGCCACCTGACCCATAGAAATTCGATCCGTCGAACTGATGCGTTTGCCAGTGGGAGCTGCACTTCATGGACGTTGTTCGACAGCATGTAGGCCATCTGGCACCATCGACCGAAAATGGCTGATAATATATACAAATAGGCAAGGACACGGGTAAGGGGGATGATGGTAAAAATAAATGAGGCATACGCACCAAATAAGATACGCAAGCATACTTCATGACGGGCATCAAGCATTGCGCCTGGACACTGCTCCGTTCATCGCGTTCAGATCGCGGTGTTCAGCGGTAGTGTCTCGGTGGTGCCCCGGCGTGACCTCAAAACACATGGCAGGCTCCGGTTTCTTTAGCGATACAGCTGCGTGAGTAGCCTGAAGCTCTACAAGTGGTCGTTTAGCTCACCCATGATGGTGTAGCACAACCATATGCGTTTTCCCGAGCTCCGCACTTCACGCCAGGCTGAGCTGAGAGTTTAGACCTCGTACGCACATGTCAAAGAACTGGTTGAGCATCCATATGATTGCTAGTCGTAACGGATACGTCGGTTGGCGCGACTGATCCGAGTGCTCTGGATTGTGAGGGTCTACGCGACTGAAATTACTGGTGAGAATAGCAGGGAGCAGCATGCGCGCGGGCGGCGAGGTTTGAGTAGACGCCGCAGATGCCCTGATGTAATCACGCTTACGGAGGCAAACAAAGGCTCCTAAGTGACTCGGAAATTGCTCATACGCAGTACAGGCATTCGCTGACTATCACAAATTTCTTGCAACGCAGAAAATAGCCTTTAATCACTTATAGCCTACTCGGAACTAACGGAAGTCTTACGTAGGACACAATCAACTTGCACAACAGTCACGATTTACTCCTGAATTCAGCAAGCGCCACGAGCAATCAAATCCACCAAATGCACTGGCGATGGCGCCTGTTTCCGTTCGATGTACTTCAACTTATAAACATCTCCATAAAGAAGCAACACTGTGGCGGCCAACTCCCGTTCAACCAGGGCTTATTTCGCTTGGGCTACGTTTGCGAATGGACGACATACTCGGATGTAGTAATGTTACGTTGTCTCAGCAGATCTTCGTGTTGTCAATACCCCGACACTGCCAGTCCACCACTAGGGCTGTACGACTGCTACTGTGCTTTGTTCCCTAGAAGCTGCAAGTCATACACCGTTACTCGACCAAAAAGTCTGAACTCTCCTCGAACACTATTCTCAGACTGCGTATCCCATCCTGCACTTCTTCTGCTGGCAAACCAAAGCTTTGTTTCCGGTTCACGTCTTCTGGGTACACCTCTGTCCAGAGCTTCCACTCGACACCCTCACTCGACTTGCCTGGAAGCTCCAAGGACATCCGAATGCCGGCGAAGCCTCCCTGGAATGTGAGCAAGATTTGTAGAGGGACTACTGGAGTGGAGAATGTTAGCTGGATGTATTGTGGTGTACCCTGGTGGGATCCGTAACAATTAGTGCGCTATATATTTCTCCGGTTACATGACCTACTTGCTGAGATGTCCAGCACGTCTCAGGGCTTCCATCCGTTAGGTACTTCTTGCCTACGGATTTGTCTAGCGTTGAACTAACTCTGTGAGAATAAGGTAAGTTATTGTCCTATACATCACTATTGAAACCTACTTGATCTTTGTATCCAATTCAATCAGCTGGGCAGGATCCGCCATGTCAGAAGAGGCTGAAGTTGCAACGAGTCCTTGGTTTTGCTACCCATGCTAACAAGAGCCGCATTCAAGTTCTTCTCGCAGATTCTCCAGCGGCAGTCCCACGTGGCTGTGAATTGTGGCGCCTGTGACGCCGGTAGGCGGGCTTGTCTAGATCTTTTGTCAATCTCTAGCCAATCTTCTGCCTTCCTTCGGAGGGTCTCGCTCATCTGCTTCAACTCCCTACCCCTCCAAAATTTTGACGTGGCGGCTGCGGTATATAAAGGCGGACTTGGTCATTTCAAACGTATCCTCATACTTGGAACGACGATGTCTAACGCCGCAGCAAACCCGCTCCCTGACTGGCTCAACCGCGCAGAAGCCGAGGGCCATCTCGCCGCTGTAGTAGGTGCCCTTACGAAGCGCGAACGCGAGCGAACTAGTGCAAGCAACGCCTCGAAACACACCGGAAACTCGTCTTTGACCCATCGCATTGCGCACTTGCCTTCGACAGTCCTGAAGAGCAATGACGCTATCAAACACTACTCAATATCGGTAGCTTACCAGCCGGACAACAGGCCTGCGAACCGTTACTCGGACGTTGCGCCTTACGATCGGACTCGCGTTGTAGTAGGACATGATGGGTCGGAAGAGAAGGCCGGGCGATATTTGAACGCAAGTTGGGTCCGAGAATGGGTAGGAGGGAAATGGTGGATAGCGACGCAGGCACCCTTACCGGAGACGATCCACGCGTTCCTCAGTGTCATCCAAGAACCCGTGAGGCCTCCTCCGTACATCATGGAGCACGCCGTTGCCACTGGCTCGGCTAGTCGGGTACGCACAGTCGTTCAGCTCACGCGAGATATGGAGAACGGAATGCGCAAAGCGCACGCATACATTCCTTCGCATGTCGGCGAATCCTGGGTATCCGCCCCGGAACCCAATTGTCAAGCTCCACCTCTTAGGGTGACGCTAACCAATGTCACACACATGGACGACTGTCACTGTGTGCAGAGCACAGTGTCGATTCAACCTCTTTCACCCGATGGCACTACCGCCGTTACAAGCGAGCCCGTCGTCTTCAAACACATGCTGTTCTCCTCCTGGCCAGACCACAGCGTCCCACAGCCAGAGGATCGCACTGCCCTCCTCCGCTTCCTCCATCTTGTCGACCAGACCAATCGCGACCTCTCCTCCCAGCCTGACTCAATACGCGACCAGCTTGATCCCGACCCACCGATCATAGTTGGGTGCTCAGCTGGCATTGGTCGTACTGGGACGTTCATTGCTCTATCCTCACTACTTCGTGCCCATCAGTTTCTCGCGCCCGTTGCGTCATTCCTCAACACGACGAATAACACGAATTTACCGCCCTGGGAGCCGAGTCTCCTTGGGCCATTACCCGAAGAATTTCAAGAAGACATGGTTGCGCAGGAGGTTGACGCGCTCAGAGAGCAACGACCAGGGATGGTTCAGCGGCCGGACCAGTTCAAGCTCATTTATGAGAGCCTTATGATGGCGTTTGCGAGCGAGGCGAAGAACGTGGACGGCAAGGCATGAGGTCAATCACCGGAGATTATTAGCTGGGCTGTTTCATATATCTGTGCGATAGCGTTGGAATCATGTCTTCATACTTACGTGTCTACTGTATCCATACGATGAGTTGTTTGCGCGAAGTGTATGTCTTCGAAGACGAGTGCCCTACGTGCGCGCCTTGATAGAGTTTTCACAGATTTGCCTTGTCGCCCGACCTCCTTCACGCCACCACTTTCTCTCCCGCCTCGAGTTCCGGAAGTAAATCTCACTGAGCGGAGGATGGTATACAGTAGAACAGGACACATGAGCCGGATTCTGTGACGACTGGCTTGCTTCATAAGCGTGGTGGCGCAATCCCACCCACTCTCACATGTTGCGGAACACCGTCATTCCATCTATCCGCTCAGCGAGGTCCAGCTTCAGCACGTCGTCGATATCATCCACGGCATCTGCGCGTGTAGTCCAGCTTTCTAGGCATTTCACCACCACTACCACTACCACCACCACCACCCCTCGAGCGAGCGGGATGTCCTTCCCTGAAAAGATCGACGCAATCGCCATTTCCAAGACTGGTGGCATCGAGGTCGTGGAGAGACAACCTGTGCCATTCCCTACGCAGAAGCCAGACCAGTTTATCGTAAAGGTGTGTATATGTGGCATTCTCGGTGAACCTTTGCTTATTATAGAGCATAGGTGAACTATGGAGGCGTGAACACAATCGACACTTACTACCGGTACGCATGGCGCATAGATCTTTTCAATAGTCCGCAATATTGAAGCTGTGTTAGCAAGGGTCTGTATCCTCTCAAGTCTTTTCCCCAGGTGCTAGGAAATGAGGCCTCCGGGACTATCGTTGCGCTCCCGACAGACCCGAATGTTCTGAATCATGCAAGTTTCAAGGCCAGAGGATACAAGATTGGAGGACGCGTCGCTATCGTAAGTCTGTATCATTAAAGTCATGGATCTCTCTCAGTGATCCTACTCGGTTGGCAGTATGGCCTCGGCTCGCACGCAGAATATGCCGTCAGTGGATGGAACCTCACTTTTCCTCTGCCAAACGAAGTGGGACTGGATGTCGCTGCTGCTGTGCTTTTGCAAGGTTTGTTTTCTTCACATGCATTGTGCTTCCGATGGTTAAACGTGGACAATAGGCCTTACCGCCATAACTCAAATGAACGAGGCTTACAGCGTTCAGAAGGGTGACATCATTCTCGTCCACACCGTTGCCGGTGGTCTTGGTCTCCTCTTCACCGCATACGCCAAGTCTCGTGGCGCAACTATCATCGGTACCACGTCGACCCCTGAGAAAGCGGAGATAGCCAGATCTTACGGGGCCGATCATGTCATTTTGTATCCCAAGGAGAACACGGTGCAGCGTGTGCTAGAAATCACAAATGGAGAGGGCGTGCATGCCGTATTCGACGGCGTTGGCAAAGACACGTATGTTCTGGTTTTTGCCATTCTTAGCAATGAAGACGCTGATAGATATATATGCACAGATTCATGGCGAACTTCGATCTCGTGAGGAGGAAGGGTACTCTGGTGAGCGTCGGGAATGCCTCTGGCGCAGTGGATCCCATACCACCTTTGAAACTGTCCCCCAAAAACCTCAAACTTGTTCGACCGAGGTATGGCATTACCCAGTCCTCCGGCCACATGGGATGCAGAGCTGAGTTTTTCTTTGTAGCATGGGACACTATATCGCCGCTCCTGAAGAATTCGACCATTACTCCAAGGAGCTTTGGGATGCTGTCACCAACGGTCTATTCAAGGTCCGAGTTGAGAGCGTTAAACCCTTCACCACAGAAGGTGCCCAGGAAGCTCAGAAAGAATTGACAGCTCCGGGAGGGAAGACCGCAGGCAAGATTCTGATCAAGATTGTTGACGAGTGAATGTGTGTACATGATATAGGAACGGGAGTATCACAGCAACTGCTGTATTATCGTGCTGTATCATTGTGGATAGCTGAATATACATCAATGAATGGATATTGCTGCGCGTTTTGGCCGTGACCATATACATGTCTTGACCACTAACGCGAACGAGTCATGAGTGCTTCAGTCAAAGACACCCAAGGCCCCAAGCGAGCGAGCGCTCTTCTCCGAGCTCTCAAATCTCAACCACCATGACCTTTCCTTTGTCCTGACCGAATCTGACTGCTTCAATACGACAACCTCTACACTCAGCATCTGCGTTGTATAACTTGGCTATCTCGGGTGAAAGCCGCGAATATTGGCCCTTGCCGGCATGCGCCTTGCTTTACGTTCACTGCGATAAGCACACCACCATCTCACGATGCACAGGTCGGCCGCATCTGTCTGGCAGTGGCGTAGATTCTTCACGGCAAGATACATGAGGCAGGACCGATTATATTATGTCCAGTATGACCTTGATATGCCGACCAGTTGCGCAATCCCTGTGTGTGCTTACCTTCGGAATAGCGGGACACCGTGGACCTACCCACTCGAATGCTATCTCAAGGAGTAGGATTCCTCAAGCCTCGTCCGCACGCTGTTCACAGTACACCGTCACAGTGGCAATGAGCTTTCCAAGTGCAATCCAAGCTATCGCGTTTTCCAAGACGGGAGGGATTGAAGTTCTAGAGAAGCAGACAGTGCCCTTCCCGAAGCACGAGCCACACCATATTGTCGTGAAGGTATGCCTCTTCCAGTACAACTCGACCGCCACATCAGCCGTGGTAGATTGAGATTCACGACTGAGCATAGGTTATCTGGGGAGGCGTCAACACTGTTGATACTTAGTGAGAGGAATCGCCTCATGGCCTGAAACCTCGTCACTCAAATCTGCCGCAGCAAGGGCTTGTATCTCATCAAGAAATTCCCTCACGTCGTAGGACAAGAAGCGACAGGAGTCATTGTCGCGCTGCCGACAGACCAGAGCGTTCTTGAAAATGAGCGGTTCAAGGCAAGAGGATACAAGATCGGAGGAAGGGTTGCCGTGGTACGTCTAATTTTCAAAGCCTGCAATGAGAAAACTCATGTGGGATTATCAGTTGGAAGCAGGAGCGCGTGCGGAATACACCTCGCAAAACTGGGTCCATGTCTTGTCCGTTCCCGAAGAAGTACCCTTGGACGTAGCGGCTGCGGGCATAGTACAAGGTGCGGCTTCATGGTCTGACTCATGACCTGAAGGAACTCAAGTACGACAATCTATCACAGCTATGACTGCGATTACTCTCATGACGGAATCATACGATGTCCAGAAGGGCGACATCCTGCTCACACATACTGTCGCTGGCGGCCTAGGGCTACTGTTTACAGCATATGCTAAGTCTAGGGGCGCCATCGTTATCGGCACAACCTCCACAGCCGAGAAAGCTGAGATCGCGAAAGCGTACGGAGCCGACCACGTCGTTCTATACACTCGAGAGAACACTGTCCAGCGAGTGCTAGAGTTCACCAACGGTGAAGGTGTCCATGCTGTTTTAGATGGCGTAGGGAAGGATACGTAAGTCATTGCAATGTGACACGGTCAGTCATGGTGTCACCCATAGGCCGTGTAGCTTCCTTGCCAACTTCGACTTGGTGCGGAGAAAAGGAACACTTCTTACCTTAGGCAACAGTTCAGGCTCTCCCGATCCAATCTCACCTCTCAAGCTTTCACCTAAGAACCTCAAACTTCTGCGCCCAAGGTGAATACGGGACTTCCTTTGTTGTATATTCTGCTAACTGTGTAACTGTGATTTGGCAGCATGGGAAACTATGTCGTCACACCCGAAGAAACTGATCACTATGCGAAGGAGGCTTTTGATGCTCTCAAGAGCGGCCTGTTCAAGATTAGGATTGAAAGCGTGTATCCATTTTCAACGGATGGAGCGCGAGCGGCTCAGACGGAGCTGACGACCCCTGGAGGGAAGTTGGTTGGGAAGATTTTGCTAAAGATTACAGAAGAGTAGTGGCAACGGTGGAGCAAGGGATCTGTTTGCCCGCCGTACTCAAGACGAACACTGCTCAGGGAGCTTAGAGGGAACGGTCGGATTGATGTCATTCACTTGTCCTAGCAAATGAGAGCTCATAATAAAACCATCATGCTGCTGGAGCTCAAAAACAGATCTGTGCTGGCCCATTACATGCATCGCCCTCAAACTCATGCTGACCTCTGCACTGTTAAATAGATGGGTGGGTGGCTCGTTACATCGACTCAGACCTTACGCTGACCTTCGCATTTTGTAGGTGCTCCCTCGCTTGCCTCTCACCAACATGATCTGTCTTCCCCTATTCTACAGACGCCGCGCGAAGGATGTCTACCTCCGTTTTGTTTTCTCCGGGATATGTCGCACTAGGTAGCAAACAAGTACCAGTGCACGGTCGAGCGTCCAGTCAACGACTTGCTGTTGGGTTTCCTACGCTAGCAGGACCCATCGCTTGGCCGAATGTCGCGCGTTATGCAGTATTAGTAAGGTTGCACAGTACAGTCAGCTGTGTGAAAGTGATGTGTCCGCTCACTCTCCTTCGGCAGCACGCGGGACACTGTCGTGATGCTATATAAACTCACGCATATCGCGCAACCTGCATATATAATCCCTTGAGATAGGAATACTCGACTGCAATGGCGCCACCCGAGGTAATGCAAGCTATAGCTATTTCCAAGACAGGAGGTCTCGAAGTCCTGGAGAAGCAGACGGTGCCTTTTCCGAAGCAGGGACACGACCATATTGTTGTGAAGGTACGGGCATTGTTTCGCTCCAGGTTACTTGACGGATGACATGGCATTTTCCACAGATCAACTGGGGAGGTGTGAACACCATCGACACTTACATCCGGTAGGAGCCACCTCTACCCCATATCCCTCGCAGTTGTCGATTATGGATTGCATCAGGAAAGGTTTGTATCCCATCAAAGACTTTTCCTCAGGTGCTGGGATATGAAGCGGCTGGAACCATTGTCGCTCTCCCCACAGACCCTAATGTCACCGACGACGAATGGTACAAGGGAAGGAGTTACAAGATCGGAGGTCGAGTCGCGCTAGTACGTCTTAAACTCCCCTTGGGTCTATGCCTGACCTCATGTCAAATGTCAGTTCGGTTTAGAGGCTCACGCCGAATATGTTTCCCAGCCCTGGGTCCACGTCTTCCCGGTTCCTGACGAAATACGTCTTGACGTTGCAGCCGCAAGTCTAGTGCAAGGTGTGCCATAGTGATAATTCCTTAGCATACTTACTTCTCACAACTATATAGCTCTAACCGTCGTCACCTTGATGACTGAAGCATATGATGTCAAGAAGGGCGACATCCTGCTTATTCACACCGTCGCGGGCGGCCTAGGGCTTCTTTTTGCGGCATATGCGAAATATAGAGGCGCGACCGTGATCGGGACGACGTCTACACCCGAAAAGGCTGAGATCGCTAGAGCTTATGGGGCCGACCATGTCATCCTATACACCAAGGAGAACACCGTTCAGCGGGTGCTGGAGATCACCAACGGTGAAGGTGTTCACGCTGTTTACGACGGTGTGGGGAAGGATACGTGAGTCAATATGTTTCTAAAGCCATCGCAAAAGCTGAGTCGTGTTTAGATTCCTTGCCAATTTTGATCTGTTACGGAGGAAGGCAACTTTGGTTGCTGTGGGGATTGCGTCAGGCCCCCGGACCCGATCTCACCATTGAAGCTCTCGGCCAAAAACCTCAAGCTGGTCCGTCCGAGGTTCGTCGACAGCCTATTCCTCAAAAAAACTCTTCTCAGTCATTTGCAGCATGCACAACTACGTTATCACGCCGGAAGAGGCCGATCCGTACTATAAGGAGGTCTTCGACGCAATCAAGAGCGGGTCGTTCAATGTCAGGATCGAGAAAGTGTATCCCTTCTCTACGGAAGGCGTGAAGGAGGCACAAACCGAGCTGACAACTCCCGGTGGGAAGTTGGCCGGGAAGCTTTTGTTGAAGATCGCAGACGAGTAGACGAAGGGGGAAGGTAACGCGAGGAAGGCGATACCTCTCGGATGTACAAGGGCAGCGACAATGATGGATTGATACGCATACTGTTGACCCGATTATGCCACTCAAGCTTTTGGGTTGACGACCTAGCACATTAAACTACCCTGTTCAAGGTACGCCTGACTTCGCCCTGTCACTGATTGTTGCCTCAGCATCCAGCACTACGATGCTACACAACAATCACGCAGACCTCCACTCAAAATGGGCGTTCTATGCTATCGGGCACGACTTCTTCAATATCAAGCTTGGTCGTCGAACGGTGAACGTTGAGGACGTGTGCTGCTCTCGGCTGTAAGCGCGAGAAAAGCGCAGACGGTGCTAACAACTCCGGGCGGAGAGATGGCTGTGAATATCTTGCTCAAGATCGTATGTAGGTACACGAGAGCTTGATGCTCGAGTTGATTGAAGGGCTATATCCGGATTTTAGGGGTTACACGGGCTCACACGGCCCTACAATCGCGTTTCACGCCGCCCGGACCGTTTTTTCATCGAACGCACCTCTCATGCTTGCCCTATCGCCCCGTCGAGGACCGAATCCTCAGCTTGTCGTCATGTTGATGCTGCCCGTACTGCTACGTCGCTCAGCAGAGCGAGTGGGCATCCTGTCGGTATGAATCCTATCAGTATTCCGGGATCACCTCTCCCTCAGGCTGTCGGTCACGCCATCTGCTTGCGTCCGATAGATGCGAACACGAAGATCAGGATAGGAGGTTTGACCGCAGTGCCTGGTCGCCTTTATATATGGCACTAAGCACTCATCCAGAAGCTATCACTTACGCGTACCATCATGTCTCTCCCAACAAGCGTCGAGGCTGTCGCATATTCGAAGGCCGGTGGCTTGGAGGTCATCGAAAAGACCACCGTACCATTCCCCGAGCAGAAGCCAGGAGACATCGTTATCAAGGCAAGGAGTGGACGTGCCTTGGGCGGGCCTTCGTGTACTGATCTATCATGTACCTTACAGGTCACGTACGGCGCTGTCAACTCTATCGATACATACTTTCGGTATGTCGGTTGTGAGTTTGCTGTTGCGTAACCGCATCAACTTACAGCATACAGGAAAGGGCTATATCCCGTTAAGTCATATCCTCACGTCGCTGGCGTTGAGGCATCTGGGATCATCGTGAAGCTCCCCACGGACGAGAACATACTCAATGACAAATGGTACAAGCTGCGGGGCTTCAAAATTGGTGGGAAAGTTGCAGTGGTCTGTTCCGAGTCGCAATCCGAGGGGATATTACTCACTTGGTGTGCTAGAGCGGTCCCGGTGCATACGCTCAATACGCCACGTTCGCTTGGACATCGGTTTTCCCCCTTACCGATGAAGTATCTTTGGAAGTGGCAGCCGGTGCCTTCTCGCACGGTCTGTTGATCTGTCATTCGTCGCAGAGATATCCTGACGATTGTTGGTTATACAGGGCTCACAGTCGTGACGCTTATGACTGAGTCATACTACGTCAAGAAGGGGGACGTCGTTCTCATTCACACCGTTGCAGGCGGGCTGGGTCTTCTATTTACTGCGTACGCCAAGTCCCGCGGTGCGACTGTCATCGGTACGACATCGACTCCAGAGAAGGCGGAAATTGCGAAATCCTACGGCGCGGACCATGTGATTCTGTATACGAAGGAGAACACAGTCGAGCGCGTTCTGGAGCTGACAGGAGGTCAAGGTGTACACGCTGTCTTCGATGGTGTAGGAAAAGACACGTGCGTACTGGGTCCGAATATCATCTTGTTTACTGTTCTCATAACACGCTCCATAGCTTCCTCCCGAATTTCGATTTGCTACGTCGCAGGGGTACCCTTATATCCTTGGGGAACTCCTCTGGCGCGCCAGACCCTGTGTCGCCTCTTAAGCTCCAGGCTAAAAACCTCAAGCTTGTCCGCCCATCGTGAGTCAACTTTCATATGCTCGCATACACACCTTGCGTTAATCGCGAGCATCGTGTGTAGCGTCTTCAACTACCTCACTACACCTGAGGAGACTCACCCGTATTTCGAGGAAGTTGTTCGGGCGATCACAAGTGGCCTGTTTAAGATTCGTGTAGAAAGGGTCTTCCCCTTCACTGCAGAAGGCGTTCGTAACGGTCAAGAAGAGTTGACTACGCCTGGTGGCAAGATTGCGGGAAAATCCTCATCAAAGTTGCTGACGAGTGACCACTGACGGAGTGTCAGACGGCTAAGTAGGAGTACCGCGGGATGTTTATTGTACAGCATAAATACAGAGTCCAGTAACGATGAAGAAACTCAGTGTTTGGCGGTGCTAGCTGGTGCAAGTGCAGTAGAACATGTACAAGTAGCTGAGATCCAGAGCAAGAGTACTAGAAGAGGAGGGCCTAGATCTCTAGGTGTGACCAGTATAGTACACACCTATGCGCTATAATCACATCCGATCAATTGATCTCGATTCGGGACGGAAAGCGCCCGCCGTGTGTGACTCGGGATGAACGTCCTCGGCGACCGCTCCCGGATGGCGGGAGTTAGAGTACTCCCGCTCCTTCAACAACTCTCTTGCTGCATGCCTATATATGAACAGCTTGCTAGTCAACGATGTCTACTTCATCATTCCCCGTTTCCACCACACAGCGCCGACGAGGGAAGGGGAGGCCTCCCATGATCGGGGCAAGTACCCGAGTCCTCTGTCTTGCGTGTAGCAACTGCTACTAACGCCTTGTTGGACCACAATCAGGTCTGTGTGGTGTGATATAGCACCATGCAACCACGTTTTCTTGCTTGAAGGCAGTAAGAAGGACCGTAAGGCTGCAGAGGCCGTGCATCGGAAGCAAGTGCACCAGAATACTTGCCGTGTATACTTCGCTGCTGAGTCTGTTGAGGTCCAAGTTAAAAGGAGTGGAGATAATCTGTGGCATTGTCCAAGGTGTCAGCACATATGTGGTGCCGATCCCGACCAGCTAAAGGTAAGAGAGCATTGTCAGGATCACATACCCTGCATCAGCGTATGTCCGAGGTTTCATGCAATGCTTACAGATAACTTGTAGGAGCACGTCAATAATGCGTGCGGGCAAGGTCTCCAACCTCATGTTCAACCTGTCATTCCTGCAACAGCTGAACGAATCCCTTCTACGAACGTTGGTCCGTCACATGGCAGCCACAGTGCCAGTGCTGGTTTTGATAGTAAGTTGTGAAACATTCATGGATAATTACAATGACAGCAACATCTTCCTAGAAGAGGAGGATGAAGTGAAGTACATCACCATGAATTTTGATGTGGACATGGATGTATTTGTAGAGGATGAAGAGGACCAGATGGAGCAGAAGTTGACTTGTACGCCCCACATCAATCGTATGGTGTAGTTTTGTAGGTTGACAGTTTGAAACCCAGTGGAAATGTATGACAACAAGCAGATGGACGCGGACCCGTCTCCTCCTCCCAAAGCACAACGAGAGGATAGCCTCACACTTCTTTACCCATCGGCTACACCCGAAGTGCGGCCTTCTGACTTGCAGGCTTCTCAGGCCGAGATGGCACCATATAGGCTGGATACCCAGTTACTGCCTGTTGGTAACTCCCCAAGCAAGCCAGAAGACGACCAACGCGGCTCGCAGGCATCGCATTTGCCCTCCCCACCTGTCAGTAACACCCATCCCTCCTCGTCCCGACATACAACGCCTCTGGTGTGGCCCAACCATTCAATGACCAATGCTGTGACATCCTTTGGTGCTAGCGTAGATACCGCTGTGCCTCCAGGAGTTCCTGCGCCCCTCCACATATTTCTGACCTCACTTAGGAAGCCGTATCCCGAGCTTGCAAGCATCTTCCTCAGGCATTTTTCAGATATAGAGGATTGGGTAGAATCCCTCGACCTTCTCGCTACTATCCAAAGTGATCTCACTCTGGAGCTCAGACAAGACGTCACGGCTCACTCAGGGCAAGCAGCTTGGTTTGCTGTTGAAGGTGGGCTTTGCCGCCGTCACCGCCATCTACTACCAGCGTAGTTAGCCTTGGATCTTGCTTGGATCTGGTGTTGTGTTTTGTGCTGCCGTGCTTGCTGCTCCTCGCTCGCCTTGCTTCGCTGTGTCCCGTTTTCGTATTTGTGTGTACAATGCCCTTGATGTCCAGTCATCCATGTAGCATCTTCGCGTCGATTTTTTCCGGTGTATTTCTTACTCTCTTTGTTGTAGTGCGTTACATCCTAGCCAAGCTCCGTATTCATTCTCGTTTGCTCTGTAGCATGCTTACACTCATGTATCCAAACTACGTTTTCTCGTTATTCCAGAGTTCATCGCATATGAAGTGAGGAGCGTGCACGGAAGTGATCGTCCATCAAACTTTCGGTGCACACAAAGCATACCACGATTCACTTGCGTCGACGTGCTTCTACACCTTACCTCACCTGGCGATCTAGTATACCACTTCCAGTGACTTTTTGGGCAGCTCATACTGTGCAGTGTGCCTCTTGGCTACTTCTCTTCAAGACGCGCATAAACTCCCCAGTACTCTGAAGCTTTCCGGGCTAAGCATGCGCGAACGTTAACGCTCTTTCGCCTCGGCTGGCACTGCAAGCGTGGCAGCGGCGTCGTGAAGGCATGTTTAGATTGAATGTGCGAGCAGTCCCCATCATCACAAATACCCCGTGCCTTTCTTAACCTCAACCGCCATGCCAAAAGTCGCAAAGTATGTTTCTCTGCCTTGTGAAAGACGTACATCACCTCTCACCCGTCTATAGTACTGCAAGATCGTGGAGATGCGCAAATTGTGGTCAGAAAACTACCGCGTCTATGCAGGAGCATTACAAGGCTGTGCACCAGAACACTTGCTACGTGTTCATAAATGGCAAGAAGCTGTCGTTGTCGAGAGATGGCGACTGGAACTGGAGATGTCCCAGATGTGATATGATGTTCGAAGGAGGTCCAAGGAAGCTGCAGGTACGCCGGCAAATTTTCATTACCCATTAAACTCGTCATGATTGCTCCGATAGTATCATGTCAGGAAGGGTGCATGTACGACAGTAAAGTTGGGAGATACCACTGCCAGTCACAAAATTCGCAATGGAGGAGCGAGGAAGGGCGAAACTGACGGTGAGGTGGATGTCCAACGACCGTGTACCTGTCGCTAAATGCTGCACTCCAGGCGTGGATGAAAATGTACCTCCAGAGCGCATTTGCAGAGTAAAGGAAGAAGAAAAGGCGGAGGGTAGGAATGAAACCAATGAAGCCATTATGTTGACCAGTCGTCACGACTAATGCTTGACTGATAGACCTGGTGCTAGCCACCTCCGATGACGAGCCCAATGCCCAGGATAGTGCAGGAGTCGAAATGAAGTGTAAGCACTGACTAATATCGACCCGAAACTCAACTGATAAAGCAGCGCGGGATAGTGGAAGTTATAGCGACACTCGAATCACACCAGGATATCGCGACAATTGAAGCACAGAACGTGAATGCACTTGAACGCATCCGGGAAGGTGCTAATATCCTAGCTGAAGTACTTGATGAGCCGCTCCCTGTGCCTTCCGACGAGCAACATTCGCATCCGCCGCCCTCACCTCCCGAACGTCCCGAACCGTTGCCTCCGGCGAAGAATAATTCCCCCGAGCCAGCACTGCGCAAGGCAGCTGAGCAACGCTCACCCTCGCTGGCTTCGAGTTCTATCTCCACGACTAAGGCACGCACACCGGTCCAATTCGCGCCGCTACCGACCCCGCTGAGAGCGTCGCGGAGTCTAACGCCTCTGGAAGCGTTTCGCCAACGCGACCTAGGTGGTTCATCCTGGAGAAAGCCTTCTACGAACCACACACTACCTGCGGCTTCATCAACCAAGTCAGCTGGAGACGTTCCCACTACATTGGCAGCTAATGCCGTCGCTTCTTCCTCTTCCTTGCTCGCAACTTCTTCGCCATCTGCAGGCCCTTCTATAGCGTCAAAGCAACCGGCAGGCGAACCCTTGACCCAAACACCGACGCCCTCTGCCGCTCTTTCTAGAAAATCCGCCACCGATCCTTCGGAGGCATCGTCAGGATCATCCATCCCGCCTCCTCTCCGAGCATTCTTCAATACACTTCGTGCTCCCCTTGAGCACCTCGCACCCATTTTCATCGAAAATGGCTTCGACTCCGAGGCCATGCTGGACTTCCTATGTGACATCCCCGTGGAGCATTGGCAAGATATGAAGACCGAGATCCTGAAGCAAGCTCGTTTTGCAGGGTGGCTTGTGGTTCATCGAGGGCTAGAGGACAGGCGACGTCGGTTGCAATCCGCATGAGCCCCGTGGCCTTCAGCGTCCGCTTCTATAGGAACACAGCGACGCTGTATAACAATCTAAGTACTTATTACTTGCTTATTACTTCCGTTTCCGTTTCCTGGAGATCATTTTATGTGACTCTTGGACGCGCTTTCGCTATCCCATCGTCTGTCTTGTTGTAGCTGTCTGTTAGTACTGTGATAGGTATACTGTCTCACTGCCGTCGTGTATGTGCTTTCTGCTGGTTACTCGTCGACACCGTGCTGTATCTGGTGCACTTACTTTTACACAGATTTTGTTTCTATCCCGCATGACATTTCTGTTTACTACCCGGAGGCTTAAGCACGCAACATCTGATTCTTCGTCTGCCCCTTCCCCCATTATAATTGGCGCTTGACGCTATCGCATCCTTCAACTGGCATCTGGATCACCTCTTCGTCGACATGGCGGTACACCAAGCCACGTCAGTAGTATACCTATCTCCTAACCACCATGACACTCGATGTGACTACGACCTTGCCTTCCGACTGGAGATACATCTCTGAAGGCGGCTCGACTATTGTCTTCTCATACGCAGGACCCAACCACGCAGATTTCGACGGCACTGCTCTCCGTTTGCGCAAGGCACCTCATGGATATCTTGCCCAACCTCTCTCCAGTGAGCTAGAACTTGAGGATCCAGACGACCCCACGATCATCTTCCAGCACGAAGTTATCGAATGGCTAGTACCGAAGGATTATCTCCCGCGACTCGAAGCTGTGCATGTCAGCTCGCAGTGGCTGGAGCAGCTCCAGGCTCTGAACGAGCCCAAGCGGCCTCTTGAGAGGCAGGCAAAGGATGCGATTGACACGAGGAAGAGAAAGGCTGTGCTCGCGACAGACTTGGTGGGATGGGAAGGTATCGCTGTCGAAATCAAGGTGTGTCCGCCCCTCACGCGACCGGATGCTCCGTCTTACACTACACGCCCAGCCAAAATGGGGCTTCTTGCCTCGAGCACCTCACTTGTCGCCTTCTACTGCATCTATAAAGACGACGACTTGCCGCTTCTGTATGCATTCGCACCTGAAAGCCGCTGTAGGAGGCGGCGAAGATACCTCTCAAGGCTATTGCCCGCTCGACCTGTACTCCGGCGACGCTGCACGCATCACGAAAGCCTTGCACGCGCTCTGGGATGTATGGATCAGATCGTCGGGCACGGTGAACAACCTACGCGTGTTCGTCCGTGGACAGATGCTCAGGCCGAATGCGGATGTGAGGTTTCGTTCCCTTGCGGCTGGCAACAGTATGGCTGATGACCATACTCTCGCTTGCCAGCCGTCTTTGCTACAGCCGCTCGCCTCTCAGCTGCAGTCTGACGACACCTTTACGCTGTTTACCCTGCGCGACGCGTTCATAGTCCGGATCCTACCCTTGTTGCTTGACACCCCGGTGCTGGCGACGCTGTCCAGGCTGCAGCGTACCCTGGACCCGCTGGATATAGAAGGGCTGGCGACGTTGTGGTACCATGCGCAGGCTTCCGAGAACCTCTCAGTAGACGCGACGTCTGTACCAGAGCTGCAGAAGACCTTACCTATCCCTCCGCTGGGCACCGGCTTAAGTGACCCAAGCATCGACGAATGGAAGCAGTTCCTCGAGATGTATCTGACAAAACACGAGCAGATGGACCACGATCACCCTGACATAGCCAATCTCCGACACTACTGCTTGGCGTATCTGCTCTCGGCCTCGTTTAAGGACTGCTCCATTATCCTTAGGCTGCCTGAGCATGGCGAGAGCTCGGTGACAGTCATCGACCTCGACGTCAAATCCGTGGACAGGCTTGGCAAGTGGGAGAAGTTAGACCAGCAGATTGTTGAGGCCTATCGCACTGCTGCGCAGCCTACGCAGTGCGTGGACGGCCGGAAGACAATGCATGTTTGACATGAATGGACATATGCTGTTGTTTGTATGCTATTGGCGACATAAAACATGGAAGTAATCAGGCTTGACATGACCACGCTCTAGCATATATATCAATAATAATAAGATGTGGCATGCCACCATACCGTAACCCTTAGTCGGCGGCACGCTCTTCTGCAGCACACGACACGATCGGTGGCTTGCGTGGCCCACGGTGGCCTTCATAGGTTCAGATGTTTCTCCGCCGTCCGCACAAGGCCTGCCTTGATGTATAGCCATTCCATGAGCGTAACACCTCTCTTCATCAGCTCATTCTGCACCATTCCCCACTCGCCCGAACCCATGGAAGACAATGCTTTGACATCTCCCGCAGTACGGATACCGACCTCATAGAACGCCGGGAAGAGGTGCCCCAATGGTTTTTGTAGGCCATCCAAGAAATTCCGTATGGGGCACGGCAGATGAGGTTCCTTGGAGGACGCGGAAAGCAGTTCAGTGGCAGGTTCAAAGTAGTCGCGCGGTAAGAAATCGTCATCCATTGGCTCCAGGTAGTTACTGGCTTTGCTGGGCGTCGGCGAATGCTGTGGAAGAGGGGATGAACAGCAAGGAAGCACCAAATACTGAGTGCGACGTTGACTCCGATTTGTCTGGCTTGACGATCACTGGCTCGCATCCGCCGTTGTCCACTTTATGCGATGACCAATCACTGATATCTATTTCAACGACGGTGTCGTCGTCGCTACTGGCGCAGGATAGGGCTGGGGTCCCATCACGCGATGGCTTGTCAGCCACGACCATTTTCGAGCTGGGGCTGGAAATTTCGTGGTTCCCATCGGGGGAACAGTCCATGTCCACGTCCTTGTGCTGAGCCGGTACTTGGTTGCGAGCGTTCACGCCTTTTAAGCCTTGCACTGACGTGGGCTGCATTAAGAGTGGTGGAGGGAGAGGCTGACGGAACGTCCCAGGGCCCATTGTTCTGCGCTGATGTGGATTGATGAACAAAGCACTTGGAGACGACGCTGCTTGTCTATCTGTAATAGCCAAAACGTAAAATGTGGTTTAGAATTGCATTGATACGGGCCGCTGAGGATGCTACCCTACCCAGACTGTTGTTCCCAGGCCCACGTCGTCTGATAATATCATCGAGTCGCGAAGAACCTGTTCGACGGTCTTGTGCTACAGGTTGTGTTTCGCGGTACTTCTCGTACCGCAGGCAGTCGTGCATGATATGATTCTGTGGGCAAGCACCAGTAAATAATTCGTTGCTTAACGTGGGCGACGGGGACATACGCGACAATCTTCTATTCGTCTATAAGAGAGCTTGCACACACAGGTGAACTTGCCGTCTAGTTGTCTCCATATTCGCAGTGGAGGGTGATTAGGAAATGTTATTTCAACAAACTCTTGGGAGCTGGAAGGAGCGTGGCTGGCAGCCTCGACTCTGTCGTGCTGCGTACGACTATAGGCATCCATTAGATCACTCAGAATGTATTGGGAAAGTAAGACTCACATCATTATCAACAGTTATTGTTAAGGGACTGATTATGTGTCGGCTGGTGTCGCAAGTAGAGTAACGGTAGATACAATGCAGTGGGTGGGGAGACGAAAGAGCGGAGACAAAAGGTTGCGGTCCAAGTCGAGCCAGGTCCTGGATTATATAGGCCCGGTTGGTGGCTGACAGCGAGGACTTCGAAATGCCGGATTCGACATTGTCTCCTTTTTTCGGCGCAGTGGCCGCCGCCTTTGTTGAGCGTCTACGTTCGAGGTCAGCCGCTACTAGTCGAGAATAAACGACAAACCATACTTAGTCTTGACGGCAAGAGCTATTGTCCTCAAAGCAGACAAGGGATGTGCTAAATCTAAAAGCTAGATGCTTGCGCGGCTGAGAAGGGATCAGCTTGCATAATAAGGGTGGCCACTGCGAATGTTGTCGGTGGCCATCCGTTGATAATGGGCATTACACAAAGAGTCGTGCGTCTGTAGCACGTGACATGTTATACCTGTGGTCCGCAGATATATATTAGGACTGTTATATATTAAGGACTGTTTTACATAGAAGATGTTCTGGAAACGTACCCCCAATGACTTTGCATATCCTCGTCAGTCGGCCGCAGTGGCGCGCCAGACAGCGTTAACACGAGTGTCCCTGAGTGCCCGTCTGCCCGCCATACCCTCACGCAGAGAACAGCGTGAATAAGTGGAGGATAGCATTTGTGGATTACGTAGCCGCAGCATCGACGTATCCGAGAACCTTTGACGACCGACTGGCAACACCCCCCTGGAACTTATCAGGTTAAAAACTGTCAAGTGTGGTTGCACGTAGGTGATTACCCACCTTGTATATCACACAAATATTGCGATGCTACTCAGCTTCACTCATGGTTGACCCCAATACGCGCAGGCTGCCGAACATAAATAACCTACGACTCGGAGTTGACTCAGAGGAGCACGATGTCTAGTTGCTGGCGCCAGGCCGGGCCAGGCCGCCACCGCTTACATAAGCGATATGTGGGCGCCGCGTTCCAATAGGTTCCAATTTCTACCGTGATCATACTGAACCTCCAAACTACACCCTGCCCCTCCTCTGCGTAATAAAAAATCTATGTAATGCACTGAATTTCACAAAATGGGCTCTTAGGTGCAAAGCTACCACCTTCAGCAGATCATCTCTCAAGCAGTCTCAGTACCAGTGGGGAGTAGGTAAACAATGGGCGACTACTAACACTATTCCTCGGCCATCTTCGTTCCCGCAAGAGTCATGTTTACGTGTCTGCGCGGCTCCGACTTCGGGGCCTGCAGCCTACCCATTGAAACCCGCTATTTCCTGCTTGCCACATTCTCATTACCTATAAGAACGTCGAGCTTGATGAACACTTCCATAGCTCGTCCCCTGAGGCAGAACCGCCATTTGGGAGGCGGAACTTAACCTCATAATCGCGTGAGTAGACCTTCGCAATCATCTATCTGTTATTTAATCCAACACGATACGCTATTTTCAGTCTTCTCGCTCGTCATGGATGGCCGACGCAATGATATACTGCCAGAACTCCTTCATGAGTTTCTCGACTACCTCCATCCACCCAAATGGCGTACCATTTCCTCTGTACAAGAGCGGAAGAAGGATCTGCACGCCTGCTCACTCGTGTCTCGCTCTTGGAACACCGTCGCGCGGGCACATCTATTCCGCGACGTTGCCTACTCGTTCCAACGTCCAATTGAGGCGGATGTAGTACACTCCACCGACGGTTTCCCAGCGAAGGACACTGGCATTAATAAATGCGCGTGCTTTGAGGCGAGGAAAACGCTGCTCGGATTTTACGACTTTTTGAAAAGCTCGCCGGGGCGCGGGCCTTGTATCCAGAAACTGTTTCTGTGGGGCCGACCCACCCATGTCAGGGACGCCGACGATCCGAACATATGGCACGGCGATCCACAACCCGCGGACAGAGTCGACCCATCGCTTTTCATCTCCGTGCTACATCTCCTGCCCAACCTCCGCGTTCTGTACTTGGCTGGCGTCGAGCTCGACGCCCTCCTTGCCGTACACGCTCTCGGCCAATCGCCCCTCGCTCGCGCAGATGAAGATGTGGTGGCCAACGACCAGCGCTGCAACCCTCGTGAACGTCGCACTACTTGTCGCATTGTTTGACGATGTGCAGGAGCTCCTGTTCTTTGGCTTAGATGGTCAGTCTCCCTGGCTCATGGGGGATGCACCGCCGACGACTCCCGTCAAGATACAAACCGTGATATTGGAGCAGTTTAGTATGCTACCCCAGTCCTTTGCCAATATGCTTCTCCATGTGCAATGCTCCGATTTCACGACAGGCCTCACCCTCCGATCTTGGTGCGCGTTGGATCTGTTTCAGAAAGTGATTAACATAGTGCATCCCAATCTGGAGCGTCTTCGCTTCTATTTATCAGAAACCGACGAAGATACATCCAGTAAGCTCCCGTAGCTTTCTTTTCATCATACAGTATCAAACTCATTACGTACGGCGTTGAACTTAGCTGCTTCGCCATTTCTAGACATCAGACCCTGTGCCAGGCTGCGTGAAGTCACAATATACCTCACCATCGATCCTGAGAAGATGGACGAAGCCGTTACACGACTGAAGAGCCTGACGACATTTTTTGCCCAAGCCGACATGTCCAGCTCCCGCTACCCGGACCTCAGAGACGTCGTCATCCAGCTTTCCGTGTACAATCCTGGTCAGGCGAAATTGAAGAAAGAGGACTGGTACAAAGCCTGTGCGAAGCCCACGCAGCGCCTGCAATATGCTCTTGTGGATGCCGTGCGGCGTTCCTCTGTCGAGCACATCGCGTTTGAAATCGTGGATTGGTCCCAGATGCAGGGCGCACAGGCGGAGGAATTCGTCCGCGGCTTGTTTGCCATCTTGAACGAAACAAACCTGCTGCACTTCCGAGACGTCAGGCGAAGGATTTGGGGCCCAGAGTGCGTGGATACTGAACAATTCATCGGTCTGAAATGTCGTGCTGATGTGTGATAATTCTGTGTAGCGACTAAACCCCATCGCATCTCGGACGCCGTCGTTAGGCGGGGCAATGTGTTAACGCTCCTTAAACACGATCTCTCCGTCGCGGTTAGAGATGCGCGAGTCTTTGTGGCGTGCGAACGAATTGCCGAGTTGGCGTACAGTTTCCTGGGTAGCCCGCCTCTGAACACTTTAGACAGTCGAACCCGAATACCATTCTATACGACAGGCAATATGAGCTTTATCTGAGTCGGTTGAAGGGGAGGTTAAAGCGTACGCAAGTGCAAGCTGCGACTCTGCGCGCCAACTTTGTGGTTGATACAGTATGTGAAGCGACTGTGGAGGGTCCGTGCGATACTTTCCTCAGAGGTTTATGACCAGCATGGCCGACGCGTGCAAACGTCAAGAAGGAAGTAGGGCTAATTTAGCGCTGCAGTCGAGGGAGGATGTTGTATTTATTTTGACGTAGCATCGCCATGGACTTCGAGTATACATTTGGCAAGATGAATTGATTATTACAACCATAACTTAACTGTGATACGCTGACGCCACAAGTCAGTAAAGACTTGTCCATGAGCAAGATCTGAACGCACAAAACACGTATGCGCAGGAGCAATGCACTTCTCAAATCTGAGTGGATGTTATGTTGATGCGTTACGTGCGCCGGCACGCCCGCCACCCGCCCTGCGCTTTCCCCTCTTCCCGTACGCTTCGCGTTTTGCTTCTGTATGCAGGCTTCGCACATCCATTGGCCTGCTGGCGCAACGGTGAGGCCGATGCAGGCGAGATGGAACTATGTGGGCGTCAGTCGCCATGCGTGGAGCAGTCAAACGCGCTACACACCCATTCGATCTCGCAATGCTTCCCGTCGCAACCAATCATCTCGCCGAAGCTGCCGCGGTCGCAGAAGCAGTACGTCTTTCCATCATCTACATCAGCCTCAACGGCGCCGCCGTCAGTGTCGACCTCCGGGACGACAGATACAGCCGTGCTGTTGACGAAGGCTCTCGACACTGGCATGCCGGGACCTTCTAGTTGACCAGTAGCCCATTCACTGATGCGCCCGTTAGCATCGTTCGAGCTGCCGTTCGCGAACGGTTGCGGCAATGAGGGGTGTGATGATGAGGGTGGGTGAAGGAACTCCTGGCGGTCGTCGACGTTCCCCACCGCTTGATTACGCGACCGTTTTGCAGTGGACGTAGCACTCGCGGCGCGCTGATTTGTGTTTTGTCGCGAGATTGGAGGCGGCAGAGCGGATTGTGGAAGGTGGGATGCCACTGAGAGGACCGACTCGGCGGGCGAGGCAGCGCGGTCATTTCTATGTTGGCGAGTGTTCATGAGTGGAAAACAGAGTCAGCTTGTAAACGACGCACTTCCGCCCATTTCGTGCTCGAGGTTGGTTTCCTGTCTTCGGCTTCTGGGGGCTCTTCGTCAAATCGCCGTCGTCGGCCGCCGGGCGTTTTCTCTTGCCCGGCGTCGCATCTGCGGCCCCGCTCGCCAGAAGCGCACTCCGTCTCTGCCGTCTCCCGCCCTCTCCGGACATCCCAGCAGGAACATAGGAGCGCGTCGCGACATGCGGGTACACCGTTTTCCTCGACAGCATCCCTGCCATATTCCCGTACTCGGGCTCGGGCATGTGCTGCAAGAGGTTCGTCATGTGTGTCTTGTGCCCCTTCAGCCCGTCGGCAGCATGACAGGCGACGCGAATCTTGTCGTCGGCGCCAGGCTTGAGCTTACTGACCTCGTCTGCGATCTCGGCGAGCAGCCACAGGCGGTCCTCCTGCGAGGCAGCCTTCTTCTCGATCATGGTGGTGAGCTCTTTGACTTTGGCGGTGACGATGGTCATGGAGGAGGAGAGAACGGCGTCGAGCTCGCGCAGATCTGCGAAGTTGCGTGAGAGGTCAAGGGGGACGGAGTCGAGGGTGTGCGTGTATTCTGAAAGGATGGCGAGGGAGTGGGCCGTCTTGGCGGGCGAGCTGGTGGATGCCGCTGCGATGACCGGTGAGCGAGGGGGACCCATAGAGGTCATGGTGGGTATGAGGGACGTCGGCAACCCCGAATCGATGGCTGTATGCGCCGGTTGGGAGTGGTGAAAGGCGAACTCTGCAGTCTTGCCATGGCCCGTGCGCAACCCACAGACTCTTTTGGTGCCGCGAGCGCTTGTATGTGGAAGATCTCGATCGGTGATCGCCGTAACCTTAAGCGCTTGGTAATCACGCGCCGGGCGGCTGGGGCTTGAAAGCTTGATCTCCGTCTCCGACACATGATTCGAGACTAACTTACCACTTCATGACACTCTGTGTGACCATTACTCTACGACGCCGATATACGAGAGGCGAAACGCGATGCTGCAAGTCTCTTACATTTGTATGATTACTCGGTCACTCCTCTCGTTGGTTCGCTGCGTCGAGTACTACCCTCACTTCACGAACAGTCTCCTCCTTGGTTCTCCAAACTCCCCATTCCCCCCCACCACCTACGCCCATACCCATGCCGTTAGGCTGATGTACCATTTCTGAGGCTATCCAACTCCCAGCACTCAAATGCACCTCTCGTAATCCTAGTGGCAACAGCATTTCAAGGATTATCCTAATGGTCCTCGGATTGATCCCTGAACCTGGTAGAATGCCGATTGCCGTACCATGCGCATTAATGGAACTGGTCCTGAGGAGCATCATAAGCGTTTCAAGGGATTCAGGTGATACTGCTGTCTTCCCATGCCCACTAAGTCATATGGAGACATCAATCATCATCTCGCTGGTTCGTCCAAGTTTTAGATTTGGTGCGTACCTCGTCAATATCCGCGTCACTCCGGGGATACTCCTTAAGACAGCAAATGCTGAGAATTTACAATGGGTAAACACGTGTATATGCGCTACTGCAGGTGTCAAGCACCTTCTTCCGGATTTTGCGACATATCAAATGCCCTATGGAAGGTGACTGAAGTGACTCCCGTGTGAGTACAGGCCTTCGGGATAGTTTTGAGACTTACCTTGCATTGGAAACGCAGCGGCAGCCAACCTATATAATCGTCAAAACCCTACTTTGCTGGTCACAGACAACACCGTACTGACTGGGTGGTCAGGTCGACATCAACAGTCCCATCCTTGCTCAGGGCACCGATGACAACCCCTTCAGCATTCGCTTGCTTGAATACTTGAATGTCCTCGAGCATGACCTGCTTCTCCAGTTGGGTATAGAGGAAGTCTCCTGCCCTTGGACGAATCATGACCATCACAGGAATGCCCGGGGCAGCCTTCCTCACGGCTGTGTAGAGCCCCATGCTAGGAGTTGTTCCACCTCCCAGCCCAAGGTTTCCGCACAGCTCGAGACGATTGGCCCCTCCGCGCACGGCTCTGGGAGATCACAATGAGCATCCGACTCCGATGCACTGAGTGTCCTTACAGACGCGATCGCTGACTCAACGGAGTCTACGCAAACCTCGATCAGAATCGGAGGCATATTGGAACTTGAAGTAAGAATCAGATTGAAGGTGGTGGTCTGGTGTGGACCTGTGTGGACGAATTCAAACCTTGCCCCTGAAGCGATCGAGAGCTCCCGGTGACGACACGCGCCACAATCCGGATCTGATGCAGACGCTGCTTTTAGGAAGAATTCGCGCTGTAAATCTTGACATTTGCTGAGCGTGCCCTACTTTGGGCGTATTCGCTGCGGTCTACGATTCATAATTACCAGGCATGCCGAGGCATACGTACATGCCAGTCCGCGCGGCCTTTATAACGTCAAGGCTGTTACTTTTGAACTTCCTCCCTCTCCCGACCACCCCCGTCGCCCTTGAGCCTCAGTACCGTCCACTTCAAACCTCCCCATGACGGTGTCGACGACAAACCCATCCAATGACCTGAAACAAGCACAGAAGGTCTGGTGGTCCAACGCTATTCTCTTCGTAGGGGTTCATGTGGCGGCTTGTGTTGGGGTGTTTTATCACCCGTTCTCTGCCACTCCGCGGGCGACGCTCGTTTTGGCTTTCGTTCTTTGGCAAGTTGCGTGCTTCTCGTAAGTACCAGCACCCTCGTTTGAAGAATGTTACTAATGTTTTGTTTGTTAGAATCACGATCGGATACCATAGACTCTACTCCCACCGTTCTTTCCAAGCTGGAGTAGTCGCCAGAGTATGCCTTGCTATCGCTGGTGCTAGTGCATTCCAGGGCTCAATAAAGGTGCGCCACGTACACGCCAGTGTTAGTAAACGGACTAACAGACCCCCCTTCGCGTGTAGTGGTGGTAAGTGCGTTGTGGCATGATTGGCCAAAACATAACCAAGGTTGTGCCAGGGTCTTGCGCCATAGATTGCATCATGTAGGTCCGAAATCTTGATAAGTTCTGAATACATGGTTGATGTTTTCGTCAGCGGTATACAGACGACCCTGTGCACGACCCGTGAGTTTCGCGGGAGCCATACCAGACACGAAGCTTACCGCATTCATAGATATGCTGCTACGCGAGGCCTTTTATGGTCCCATATGGGCTGGATATTCTTCAAGCAGAGATATGAACGGATGAGCCGCATCAACAAAGAGGACCTAGAAGAGGATCCCGGTACGCATCCTCATCCTCTGCGGTGAGTGTGGGCTGACGCTGCATATAGTTGTTCGCTGGCAGCATGATAATTATAGTATGTGGACGAAATCAGGCGCATACATGCACCCCTAACTGCAGATTTTTCCCCCAAGTCCCTTTGGCCATTTTCTCTGCTCTTGTCTTCCCAGCACTTGTAGGGAGCACATGGGGCGACGCGATGGGAGCGTACGTGTGGGCTGGGCTAGTGGCCAGGATCGCAGGTCAGTACAAGATCATGATAGGCGGATGCCTGCAATCTGACCCGACGCGTTCAGTCTGGCACTGTACGTTTCTCGTTAACTCGTGAGTCTCATTTTTATGAGGGCGAAGCTGAAGGATATGATACTGACCGTGAATTTAAGACTCGCACACTGGGACGGCATACAGCCTTACTCTGACGAAAACTCCTCGCGTGTGAACTTGGTAGGTGATAGACTTCTAGGGGTTGGATACAGCGTAACCTTTTGTCAGATTGTTGCCCTCTTAACATGTGGCGAAGGCAACCATAACTACGTGCGTTGAGTCTCGTCGAATTTAAGTTCTCGTTGCGCGCTGACTGGCTTATTAGCATGCAAGTCGCGCGTATATGCTGATATTTAACGTGCTTACCATTCCCTAGCATGCATTTCCTCAAGACTTCCGCTCCAGCCCGTCAACTTTCGACTGGGATCCCTCCAAATGGATTATACTTGCGCTACGCGAGCTCGGTATGGCGAAAAGCCTTCGCCGCGCCAGACCGGAGGACGTCGCAAGAGCGGAATGGCGCATGCAACACAAGACCCACGTCGTGGACGACTCGGGATTTGAGGAATCAGACGTCTCATCCGACACCGAAAAGCAAATGACGGCCGATGAGATTTCCAATTATCTTCAAGAAAATGAAGACCGATGTATCTTGCTTCTCGACGGAGTGGTTGCAGATGTCACGTTTTACATGGATGAACACGTACGTGATGTGCTCGCAGTTCCTAGGGGGTCTCTTGCTGACGCTGCGCGCATGAAGCCGGGAGGTGCTGCTCTCTTACGCAAATACGTGATCCAAGCTAGACACATAGTAGGCGAGGACGGAGATCATGGGGCGTACATTCGCACCCTCCACGCGAAAACGACACAGGCCTTTCAAGGTGGTATGAATCAGCATTCTCGTGCAGCCCACGACAAGCTGGACGAGCTGGTGATTGCGAAGTTGTGAAGGTCAAATTTTTTTAAACACATAGGTCCATTATTTTCTTTGACACCACCAGCACACCTCGTACACACGGTGGAATATATATGCACTTCTGAATTCTAATGTAATGCACACCTGCTGCTTAAACTGGTTGTGAAAGTGGCCACATCACGTGATTTATTTCCATTTCTGGCATCCAATCAACGGACCAAGGCCTTCGCGTCGGTGCGGGCAGGTGCTGGCTCATACGCATATATTCCAGAGTCGTTGCCTTCGCTGTCAAGATAACCAAGGCCGCTAATCGTACGCCCTAAGCTAGTTGTGGGGTCCCGATGTCCAAAAGAGAAGCGACCATGTTCGCTGCGCAGGGCGTCGACGTCGATGCGCCCCGCGCCAAACGACAGAAGACTGGGGCACCTGCGACAGGGTCGACCGCGGCGGGAGACGCAGCTAATGGCCCAGGCGCAAGTTCGGGACAGAGCGACAAGATGCCCGAGAATCCGGAGCAGGTGAAGGAGAGGGGGTTGCGGTTGTGGCAGACGATCAAGGACGCTAAGGACAAGGAGTGCGTGCCCATGCTTTGGCTCTTGCGATTGTGGCAGTTTGGTGACTTCAGCTCGGCTCTCTTCTTCCCATCTCCGTGTCTCTTCACACCGCCGGCTCTCATTTCGCTCAACACAACCTTCATGATGCCCTCCGACTGGGTTCTTGCAGAGACCGGCTCTTGTCCGCCGACTTCCTACGCCTACCGTCGAAACGTCAGTATCCAGACTACTACCAGCAGATCAAGCGTCCCATGGCCCTCGACGACATCAAGAAACGGCTCGAACATGGTGAATACGCGTTTTTCGAGGAGGTCAAGGCGGACTTCGAGCAGTGCTTCAAGAACGCGAAGAAGTACAATATGAAGGAGAGTCAGATCTGGAAAGACGCGAAATATCTGCATGTAGGTCGCCAGCTCGCTTAGCTCATTGTGCGCATACCGCGTCTCTGTCGAGCAATCCCGCTCACATGGTTTCGTAGAAACTCGTTCTGAAGGAGTCCGAGAAACTAACTGGGAAGAAGTCCGCCGACGACGCCGACGATGCGGATGGTGGCGAAGGCTCGGACGACGAGAAGAAGAAGAAAGCACCAAACCTAGGCCGGCTCTTGAAGACACGTTTGCAAAAGCTTGTGGACAAAGCCGACGATGAGTGAGTATACGACACCTATACGTGACACATTGCTTGACAACGTCATTAGCGGACGAGTGCTATCTGCCGAGTTTATGGAACTACCCAACAAGAAGCTTTGGCCGATATATTATAGGCTAATAAAGAGACCTCAATGCTTCGAGAATATCTTTGTACGTTGTTGCGCCCTGGTAAAGGTCACTTTTGTGCTCATTAACCCCTTCAGAAACGTTTGAAACGGAAGGAATACCATACAGCTCTTGAATTCGCGAACGATGTCGAGCTCGTATTCTCGAACGCTGTTGAATTCAACCAGGAGAATACACAGATATACAATGACGCAGTGACGCTTCGGGTGAGTCTTACAGTTCCCTGCAGTTGTGAGGGAATCGTCTCACCTCTACTTGCAGGATTATTTCCGCCAGCTTATGTCGGATCTACCGGCTTCATTCTCAATTCCTGCATATGCTTCTCCTGACCATTCAACTAAAATAAAGTTGAAGATGCCCTACGCTCAGCCTGCTACTGTTGCGCCTAGCACAAGCACGCTTCCATCAGCTCAAGTACCAGCTCCCAGTCCTCGCTTGCGGGCCCCTGCTCTGGCTCCATCTACCCCGTCTCCTGCTACGGCTCCGTCGACAGCTACCTACACGGGCGTCATGTCACCACCGATCATTCCCAAGGCTATAGCACCACAGGTCAACGGCATGACTGCAACTGCACCTACTGTCGCAGCCACATACCCGGCTACCGTGGCTGCAGGTAGCAGTAGTGCTACAGCGAACGCCCCACACTCACAGCCTGCATATACAGGCGCATATAGCCACTATCCGGCAACAGCATATCGAAGTAACGCAGGAACACCGACTGTCAGCACACCCGCTACCACCCTACCAAACTCTAACTCGATCAACCTAACACGCTCATACGCGCAAGCCCCTGTGTTGACTCCGGCTCCCTCGCAAGTGCAAGCCCAGATCCCGACGCAGACACGGGCCCAAGTTCCAGTCTCAGTCCCGCCCCTACAAGCCAAGTCGCCGACGCCCGTGGAGACTGGCCGTCCATTACGCTACGTCTCCGTCGTCACCGCACCCCTAAGGGCGCAAGCTGCCGCTGGATTACCGAGACGGCGTCAAGTCCTGGGCTGCTCGTCTGCGTCCCGGCGAGATCAGCGTGCGGATCAGCGAGGTGAAGTTCGTCGATGAGGCGGAGGACCTGAGCGACAGCGAGGACAAGGAGCATGCGGATTCGACACGGCAAGAAGAGGAAGAGGAGGAGGAGGGCGAGGACGCGCAGAGCAAGCCGAAGCGGGGGCGTGGGCGGGCGAAGAAGAAGGCGGGCAAGGACAGCCCGAAGGGGAAGGGGAAGGCTACTGCGAAGACGGATCCGACGTTGGATGAGGTTCTGGTCAAGCTGAACAGCATCATCGTCCAGCCGGCAGAGAGCGATGACGGCGTCTGGGACCTCCAACTACCGGTGGGTCATAACGTCGTCGAGGTGGGCGCGAAGGGCGGTATGGTTTGGCGGGCGTATCTGGAACGAATAGCTGTCATTTGAACTGCGAGCTCGACCAGTCGACACTGATGATTTGTTTCTTGGCTTATTAGCGTACTAGGTTTCTTGGGCACCAAGAGCGAAGTAATGGAGTGTATAATTAATTGGTAACATCGTCATTATACAATCATAAATCCTGGAGTACATATAGGAAGCCAGTGTCCTCTAATGAGCCAACTCATCGACTTCTGAACCCTGAACGTCGGCGACAGCATTTGCCTTCCGCCAATTATCCACTCGTGCGGAGAGTGGCAGCTCTTCCTCGCTCTCACTGTCACTTGTTGGCTCCGATGCATACACGTTGTACCTCCCAGGTTCTTGCAGCTGTTCCGCAACGTATCGATGTAGCATTTCTTCACGGTTTATATTCCGGACTTCATAGCCTTCTGAGCCGCGCCGCACGAGTCGACGAGGCCGCAAAGCTTCCTCATCTTCCGATGACTCTCCAGCAGATCCAGGAGAGTCGGAGAAGGCCTCATCCTCGCCTGGCGGTCGGTAATCAGGATGGTATGGTGGCACGGCGGATACTACTGCCTTGCGCCCTGGAGTGCTGGACTTCCGACGGGTCATATTCGAAGACTGCAGGTTGGGGTTCAGAGAACCGTTCTCGTACGTCCATGGGCTCTCGGGTAAGGTGAAAACGTAGTTAGGGTCGTCATCCGGCATCGCGTTGGGATCTTTTGGAGGCCATGCTTCAGCGCGTGGGTCTGAAGGAGACTAGATAAGTGAAGGGCCCGATACTCAAATAAAAGGAAAGAGAGCCGGGGCCGAGGGCGACTGAAGAGTCAAATCAGTATAAACGCTTACATTACTGATCGTGGACATATACTGACTCGCTCGACTAAACGTCAACCTCGTTTGTTCCCGGACCAAATGTCCGGAGCCGGCCCAGAGCCCCAACTCGTGCCTCCAATTCCATCCACGCACCAGTATCATCTGCCAGCGGAAATTTCAGACCATCTCCTAGTGGAACAGTTGGCCAACACCAGAGCGAAGGCTTGTCGCCAAGCATGGAAGCAACATTTCTTCGCCATCCGACATTCTATGGCAAGTATGAGCGATACCCAACCGTTCGATGCGACGAGCTTACGTAGGGAAATTTGAGCTATGCGTGAAGTAAATTAGGACTGAGCATAAACAATATACGCGCACGCTGACCTCTCCAATTTTCCCTCGTCGAACCAAAGTAGCCACCTTATCCTTCTCCCAACCCTCGATTGTGGTGGTATTCTGCAACAACGCCCTGAAATGGTATAAACTAAATAGCCGAGCGAGATCAGTCGACCCTCAATGTCAGGAATACGTCCAGAAAAGACATACCTGAAGCCTCCAACTGCGAGCAGAACGGGTGTGCAAAACACATAGTTTAGAACAATAAAGATAAGTTCGTTGAAGTCTGGTTCGTCCTGTGCATGACAGTCAGCTGCAGTCATGAACATGAGAATGAAGGGCATACCCAAAATCGAGCGTTTGCTGCATTCATGACTCGTTTCGTGACCATGACTAAGTGATATGAGCAGGCAACATCTACGTAGAATAGAAAGCGGACGAAGTGGCCCATAGTTGAAGTGGCCCACGCAGTTATTAACCCACGGGCAGTGATGGTCTATAGCCAACATTCATTTCAGCGTTTCTTCAGCGTAGAGAGTAGGAACACACCCATGCGCAGCACACATCTAATCAAGCGTGTGAGCTTTGCCAGTGGGGATGGCTTCCAGTTACATACCGCTTGCACTGACGACAGTGGTGAGCCCGAGGTGGTTTGTAATTCTCGCACATTCGACAGTAGCGTGGTCCTCTAGTAAGCTTCTTCACTTCATAGCCTTCTTCGCTTTGTAAATCGGGTTGCTATAACGTGTATGACGCGTTTGCTTACGCCACAGAAACTGAGCTCACGAGTCTGTACTTACCCAGGTTGACGGCACTCGTCCTGGATCCGTAGTCACGACCAGATAGTAGTTCCATAGAACCATTCCAAGCAATAGACTGTCATGAAATTGGGCTTTGTGGTTAGAAAGAGCAGGTATGTGAGACGCACTTGAAGGGTATAAGTAGAGTCAAGAGCTCTACGGACAGCTCACGACCGTACCATGGCCATATGACGAAAATTTGGGAAGAGTATCCAATGAACGTGATCAAAAACAATGTGCCACCAACAAATAGACGGCCGAGGAGACGACCCATCCGAGGAGAGAGGTTACGCAACGATGTGAAGGTGGAGAACGAAACGCAGGCTGGCTTACGGAAGGTCTCCCGGTGCAGCATGCCGACGCTTTTGATCCGGTCTTTTGCCTCATATGGACGCAGGCGCTCTCAACATTCCGTATGCGCTTGGCTTGTGTCCTCCTTTCTACCACCGTCTCCAGCCAGCCATGCTCAGCAGGACGTCTCTGCCAGTATGCAGAGTCACTACTCGCCGCTCTGCCCCGGCCACAACAGCTCGTGCTGAGTCTACTGCCGCAGCGACCCAACCTGTGCGCAGGGCAGGGGTTCCGCTTGCCAACTCTTATGGCGACCTGACGATCCGTACGTTTCTTATACCCCATCTATAGTTAACAAACTCAGTTATCTTACTTCTTGTAGCTGAGCGTGATACAGTCTGTGCGTTAGAATGTTTGCGCCGAGAAAGCCAGTCTCAACGAGTTCTATATAGTGTCTTCACGTCGTCGAGGACCGATTGGTGCCAACTTGACTGGCCAGAATGAGTTTGCCGGTCGCGGTGGCCTCGCTTCACGCTTAGCGGCTAAGCGGAAAGCAGAGTTTCAAAAATCTCACCCTTCACGAGAGCCACCACCACACCAATCGATTGGCATGACGCGAACGACTGTTTCGAAGTCTGGAGAAGCGGTGCTGAAGCCAGGCTCAGAACAGGCAAACCCCAGGCGGGAGGATGCAGAGATGGGTGAGAAGGTTTCCAAGCGGATGACCAAAGCCGAGAGGAATACGCAGGCGATTGGAGATGTGATAAAGACGGACTTCGCCACACTGTTCCAGGAACCGGGATCTGCGAACACCCAAGTCGTTCCACTCAACTTGTCGTCCTCGGTCGCCGCGTTGCGTCAGCAGCGTATGCTCGAGCGTACCGTTGGCGACTATTCACGATGGTTGCCTACGCAGCTCAGCTCCAAACCGAGTATCGTCGTGCAAAAACGGTACCCTATCACCTACGCCCATCTCCAATTAGCCAAGAGGGCAGACATCAACTTGGAACGAAAGAAGAAGGCTCTGGACATTGTCAGTCGACTTACGGGTCTTAGGAAGGGTGCTGCACGGGCAGATGCCTAGTAGTGTACTGATATACAGTTCATAATACGGATACATATGTGTCTACGCAAGCTACGAACTGTTAGATAATAGCATAATGGCAGACTACGCCTACTCGACTGCTGGTAGAACGGCATCCTCTTCACCCTCCCACTGCATGCCATCTGACAACGACCCTCCAAGGGGGTTTGAGATGTCTTCATTGCCGTTGTCCGATGAAGTTTCTGAATGCTCAGCGAACCTATCTTCAAATGCTTCGGCCTCTTCCTCCTCACTCTCTTCCTCCAGCAACCACGCAGGAATCTCGAAGTCCCGAACTGCCTCAATCTCCTTGGAAACTTGGACACCAAAGGCTAGCGTGTGCCTGTCAGTTCTTCTGGCAGACGGGCCGGCAGCTGCAGAGTTCAGCGCCGCAGTCACTAGATGACAGGGTTTGCGACGTCTGCCGCCTCGATCTCCATTCGACTGCTTCACTGATCCTTCGGCGGGAGAGCTAGATGTCTTTGGTCGCTTGCGGGCCGGAACAGATATGCTCTCGCCGGCAGCCACTGCGGCTCGTTGCTGCTTAGGCAGGAAACGGCCGTCGGCCGCGCGAACGAGGGACCTGGCGTGCCCGGATATTGTGATTATTTCCGTCGTTGGCTCCTGCGTGGCCTCTCTGCGGTGGTACTTCTTCGCTGGTTTCTCCGGGGACTCGTACGTTGGTGGGGGTAGTGAAGGACGTGGCGGGACCTTGATGCGGAACTTCAGCTTCTTGGATCGCTCTAGTTCTCTGGCGTCGAAGTCGATCTCGGACTCGCCGTCAGTGTCCTGAGTATGATGTACCACGGACACTCGAGCTGGTGCAGAAACCGAGACGTCCTCGTCCTCTTCTATGGCGCCGTCTTCATCTGCGGCTGGTTCGGGTTCAGCAGATACATCCGCCGCACGCTCCCTCTTCGCCCTCTCCAGCCTTTCCTTCTTTTCCTGCCATTTCCTATCGGGCGGCAGCAGCACCTTGTACCGGTCTTCTAGCGTCTGAGCAATTTCAAGCATCTCGCGCCGCCGCCGCTCTCCCTCGTTGTACGCAGCTGCACCGTTGACATGCACACCAGGGAGGTCCGCCAGGCCCAGGTCGTTCTCGTCGTAGTCTGCTTCGTGCGGGACACCAGTAGGTTCCGAGAAGTTGTTGGCGGGAAGAGCAAGGAAAGCAGAGGTCTCCATAGCACGGAGTTGTTCTATGCGCTCCTTGAGCTTGTACTGCTCATGCTTGAGCTTCTCCTTCTCCCTGAGCCGTTGACGCTTCTCGAACGTCTCATACTTCCGGTGCCGCTTCTCGTAGGCAGCGTCTGAAGTGTCTGCGAGCTCCTAAATGATGATGAGTAAAACATCTGAGAAGAATGCGGCAAGTGCGCACCTCATGTTGGTTACGAGGCCTGAAGCGACCACCGACGAGAGCGTCTTCCGGTAGCTGACTGAACTCGGGTGTCTGGATCTGCTCCTGTGCTTTGCATGCCTCCTGCACTTCCGGACGGTCAAAGTATCGCCCATAAGCTTGCGCGTTCACGTCAAGCACCGTGCTAGAGGTAGAGGGGATATAGGCGGAGTTGGTTGTAAACAGGAACTTCGTGGTTGGAGGAATGAGCGGTTCATTCTCCACTGACACGTCAAGTCAGGGTCCAGCTACAGCTCATATTAAAAATTGCAGAACGTACGTCGTCGCTTTCGCGTCTCAAGGATCATGATATCCACATCACATCCCCCTACCCCTGGGCCGCCCCTACGTGAACGCGACGGCAACACTCGCTTGCGGGTTTGCATCCCTGGCTTGGAGGACGGGGTATTCGGTGTCAATGCTGGGGCTTCCTCTGTCACCTGCGGAACAGCCAGCGCAGCAGTTTCGTTATTGGCGGGCTTCTTGCCCATCGCTTTCGCAGAGGGTACTGTCATCTCGACCGTCGGGATGTCTGTCATGCCAGTGGGAAGGGTGAGAGCTCGAGGTTGTTTTGGGCACAAGGTCTGCGGGTGTGAGACAAAACTATACAAGTACAGCGTCGAGCTCTGGCATTGAACGCGACGAGGTTGGGAATGTGGAAACGCTCATTGAATTCACTGTTCATTCAACTTTCGGACGGTGGCCCCTGGGCGCTGGCGGCGATCCCGTCCCAATGTGGCAGCGCTTCGCCCGACGCGATATTGAACGCTGCCACGTGGACGCCACAGCCTCATTGACGATCCACCCAAGGCAGGGCAGTTGAACTTGTACACAGTACATAGTGAACGTATTCACGTAAAATTCACAGTAGATCTTAGCCTAGCTGGTTTGTCTGATCAGGGCTGGTATGAGTTTTGTTGCCCATCTGTCACAAACGTACCCAATAGACCGTAGACGGGTGCCGCTCGTATTGACCCTTGGTCTGAAATTCTTGATATCTGCTCAAGAGAGCGTGTAACAGATACGCATGTCAAGTAGTCCATGCTTGGGGCATACGCAAAGAGAGCAGCCCTATTCTCCCGACAATATCACGGCAGGCCTGGAACAAACGGACAATGCAGTTGCATCGCAGGAAGGCTTCTCATGCCTTGACAAAGATCCGACGGCCTTGACGAGTGTTGTCGAGAAACTTCGGAATACTTCAATCCAGGTACAAGTATCAGTGTGGCATACGTGTCACGTCAACTGCATGTGAGTGCCTGGATAGTCTTTGGAAACTTGCGCAGATCGTATTCCAGAACATAGTATTCCGAGTTTCCTCGGCCTGTAAGTTCTGTCAAGCAACGCATGCTATGATCCGTCAACACAAGCTGGTTGGCTCAAATGCACCGAGAATGGGCGAGTAGACGTAACGAGCCACCGTGTCCTAAACCACGTTGGCTTTGACGTGTGTATTGGGCTGCCCTGGTCCTCGAACATGGAAGGGCATTGGCCCTTCTACGTCCCAGAGGCGACAAGCCAGCATTGTGAGCTGCGATATAAATGGGGGTACGCGCAGGGGTTGAAGCACGCGGCCTTCCAGCCTCTCGTGTCTGAGACAATGTTCCAGTCCCTCCACACTCTTTTGACTTTGCCGCTCCTTGCGCTCAGCTTCAAAGGTGTAGCCGCAGACGCCACCTGCTCCGGCGACAAAAACCTCGCTATATGCGCACAGTGGATCAGCCCATTTTCTGCCAACAATTTCACCTGGCAGACAGAATGCGGAGTCAGCGCACCTGCTAATGGGGACGACATGTTCATGGCTGAGTCAATTCAGCTGAACGCTGGGTCCTGGTAGGTCTCTTCGAAAGCAACATGGTGACTTCAGTTTATTGAAACACTTCCTTAGCGCACCTGGCACCGCAGCGACGTGCTGCACGCCTTGCATCGGTACGTCCACTAAAACCGACCGAGTCAGTATCCTGACACGCTCGGGCTCGACAGCGTGCGGCAATACCGGTGTTGACTGCACCGGGCCTGCAACAGGCCTCCCACCAACCTTCAGTATCACTGATGTCGCGCTGCCCGCTGGATGGTCCGTGGCCGTGCCTTGCGCGGTGGACAACCCCAACCGCCTCCTGGATAACGTCGTTGTCACATACTTGACTAGCACCACCCCCGGTTCATGCATCGAGTCTTGTGCCCAAAGAGGTTTCACCTTCGCCGGTGTAGAGTACTCCGATGAGTGCTACTGCGGTACAGGCTATTTAGGGGGGAAGCCTCCGAGCCAGGACGTGGCGAACTGCGATATGCGCTGTGCAGGGAACTATAGGCAAACTTGCGGGGGATCGTGGAGCATGCAGATTTACACCTCCGAATGAATGCACTTACCAGATTCTGTGTAGTTTTGTGGATCGTCCGTGAACATATGCAGAAGTAGAATGAGTAGGGGTGTGTGGTCTACTGAGTTGTAGTAATTATATGGCAATACGGTATTGATTCGAAATACCCTGCATGGCGGAATAAGGGGCAGTATAAGCACAGCGCCATAAGATTTTGCAAGAACGAGTACCTTTTGGTGAACGTATGAAATGATCTTATGCCATGGGCTCCCCTACGGACCACTTTGCAAAGTCCAGCACCTCCAAACCACCATCCTCCGAGTCATTCTCCTCCACAAGCTCTTGCTTCAGGGCCCATTGCTTCAGCGCCTCTCGCACATTCGCTCCTTGGGCTTCAGGGAACATCATGAATGGCTGGCTGTACAGTGCATTCTCGTCCTCTTGCCCTTCTAATGGCCTAAGTGTAGTGGTAGGGAAGCCGACAATCTGCCTGGCAAGGGCACGTTCCAGTTTCGCGAGATCGTCGCCAAATGCTTGAGACCCAATGCGCGCCCCAAGCTTATGCGACTTGAGAGCCAGCAACGCGATAGAGCCGACTTGGCCATGAGATTGGATCCCGACTGAGCCGTGCGCGTAAGTCGCGACACGGAATCCGAGGTCTCTGGGAAGCGGGTCTTGTATGACGGCCAATGCCCTCCTGAGGGAGACCAGCTCGCCAAAGCGAGCGATACTATCGTTAATAGCACCACCGACGGTCGTCTGCGCTCCGCGCTGTTCGCCAGAGGCGGGAAGTAAGGGTGCGTCCTTGAGCAGGTCCAGCGAAAGCGGCCGCAAAGCTCCCCGGTGTTCACCGGCTCTGCAATAAAGGCAGCTGTGTGAGCAATGTCCGCGACAAGGGCATCGAAACGCTCGTTCCGTCCGACGAAGTCCGTCTCGCAGTTCAGCTCAACCATGGCCGCCCTGACCCCGCCCTTGCCCTTGCCTGCACCATCCCCAACGCCGCGCGACAGCACGGAGACACCAATCATGCCCTGCTTCGCCGACCTGTCCGCAAGTTTCTCGGCCTTCTTTGCGCCTGAGGCTACCAAGTCTTCGCTCAGCCATGTTAGCGCGGCTTGGACATCGTTATTCGTGGCAGTCAGAGCCTCCCGGGCTTTGCTGATTGAGACGTCTGTCAGCTTGCGGAGCTCTGCGATGAGTTTGACAGAGACTTTGGACGGAGTTCCTGTCGAGTACAGGCGTAGAGATGACAGCGCAGCTGCACGGGTTGAGAACATGATGATGGTGTGGAACGAACGCGTCGAAACTTTTCCAGACGCGCATTTGATTGCGCTCGCGCTCGCGCTTTCACTTTCACTCGTCCTCCTTCCTCCGAAAACTCGTGTCCCGACTCTCACCCACAACCTCTTTCAAAGCTCTTGCCACATTCCTGTCGACCGACATGCTTGGGGAATCCGCGTCTTACCAAGTTCCCTCTATGATTCCGCAAGACCTACAAATAATTCAAGACATCGTGGGGCAACTATCACCAACTCCCGCGAAAAAGCTGCGACGCCAGAAGCTCAGGCTACAATCCTAAAACAGGAGGACAGCGTAGACTCATCGGATGAAAACGATACGGACAGTGAGAAAGAGGTGGAGGCCGATATACTAGGTCATCTCCGTCCGGATGAAGTAACCACCCCGCCTCTGTACGCCGTTATGATGAGACGTTTACTATCGCTCTAATCTAACCTCGAATACAGACCTACGCCCGCAGAAAGCATAAGCGACTCTGAGTCGTCGTCGGATTCGGATAGTGAATCTGAACATGACGAGGCGTCGGTGCCCAATGCGAATCAAATTGAGGACCTTACCATGGATGACGATGAGGATGGCGGAGCCATTGTTTCCCCAGACCAAGTCAAGACAAAAAACGAAGTTGCTGCGGTTGAGATTAGGATTCCAGAAGTAGAAACGGTGGAGGAGTCCGAGACATTAGAAAGGATCGGCGAAATCATGAACGTGGTGGACAAGGTGGTTATCGTGCGAGGGACCCCACTGCAGGTACAGGGCAGAGTATCAGACAGAGCGCTCGATTCTGATACTCTCCTTGTCTTTGAAGATAGAAAGGTCCTTGGCTATGTCAGTGTCCTTTCGTGCTTGAATCTCGCCCAAAAACTCATCGTATTTTTCTCAGATCTGGGAGACGTTTGGCCCTACCAGTCAGCCATTCTATCGTGTCCAATTCAATGATGCCTATCCGTTGGACACCGACAAAGTCCGTCTGGCACGCGGGGTTTACCATGTTCCTGCGCGCAGTAAATTTGTGTCCGTTAGCTACCTGAAGCAGCATTTCAGGGGAAGCGATGCCAGTAACGCCCATGACGAGGAGCCGGCAGACGATGAGCTGGAGTTTTCTGATGATGAGACTGAACGAGAGCACAAGCGTGCTCTCAAGGACAGGTCCGCCGTGAAATACCATTTACTCTGGTGTACACACTAACCGTGTTTCACAGACGCACTGGCATTGACCCTACTGCACGACAAACGGGCACCATTCATCACAAAGATTCGGAGATGCTGGCCGAGCTCTACGGCGCGAGTCCGTACGATACCTCGTACAACGACATGGATTTGGGGGCCGGGCCGTCACGTCCTCCACCCATGGCGTACGACGACCCCTATTCAGATTCATACGGTCTTTCAGAACCGTCTATATCGGCTCCCCAGGTCAGGCAAGAACCCGATGTGTCAACTGGCTACCAGGCGGAACGTCCAATGCGCGGCAGAGGCCGAGGCAAAGGTATGAACAGAGACGGCCCTGGAAGAGATCGTGGACGTGGCCGTGGCCGCGATCGTCCAAGAGACCGAGGGAGAGGACGCGGACGCGGCAGAGGCGGTGGTGGCAGCGGCGGCGATCGCGACCAATGGGGCGCTCAACAACACGGAGCCGAGGACCCAAGAACAACTCGTCCAGTTTCACCAACCTCTGCTGCCATAGCTCGTGCGACAGGTCAGTACTCTGAGGGAATGTCGTACCCGACGCATCAAATGGACAACGCCTGGGGCTATCAGCAGTATCCGGGTCAGATGGACTTCAACTTTGGGTACCAACAGCCATATGTCCAACCACACATCAACCCGCGGTTTGCGTCGCAGTTCGGACTGAACATGGCGTACATGCAGCAGCTCCAGTCCGCGAACCAGATGCAATACATGGGGTATGCGGGCGGCGGCTCCATGCCGGCTGGTGCGTGGTCTGAGGACTGGAATGCGCAGAGCGGCGGTACTGGCTCCAGCCAGGACGCAAACCAGGATGCATAGCCGACTTGAGAAAGCCGGCTTCTAGTGTATTCGTGTATTGACGCGCCCTGTATCCACGAATTGTGATTTATTACTTCTACTACTGTATCCCTTTCGTGAGCCATACACTATTTCGCGCGCTCTTCTGGTGTGCAGTAGGCTGCCCCGCCTGTGCCGCCTTGTATAATCATAATCTACTTCGGCGCATGCATTCAGTCCGGACGTAGCAGATTCCAGGGATTCGCTCATCAGGTCAGTCTACTGCAACGTCAGTGTCCAATAGAGCGCGTTTCAAAGCGAGCCGGTCTGTGGCGTGGCCAGTATACAAGTCCAGGGCAAGTTAATGGGCTGGTGACGCCGATCGCAAGTAGCTGAAGCTTCGCATACAGATTTAGATATGTATGGATTAGATATAGTGTGATACAAGAGATGCATCTACATCGTACTTCTAATACAATGTCGATAGAGGTAGTGAGAAAGCTGGCAATGAGATGTTATGAAAGCATAGCTCGTGAGATATGTAACGCAAATGACTGATCGCCGTTAAGAACCTCGCTGCTTGAGATTCCTCGGAGCTGCTCGACGGCCACGGCTCAAAGGCCCTTTCCGTCGCGGTCTTTACCCTTCCCATCGTGGTTTGCGAGCTTTGTACGCTGCAGGCCCGGGATACCATACCTCCAAGTAATTTTATAGTTGTCGAAACTGTCTTTCACGCCGAGCGTGCTAAGAGGTGCGATTAGCTTATTACACCGACTTAACAAAATCACAAACACATACAGGTCTATAAGTTAGGGATGGAGAGAACATGTAAGGTCAGAATGGTGCTTGATGCTGGAGCGGCAAAGCACATCGACGCACATGTGTTGCCCATAAGCATCAAGTACGTTCCGGTCGCCTATAAGCTAATGAGTATTACACCATTCAGCTTCGAGGAAGCATGAGCACTTACCGTCAAGATGTGCCACCATGAATGTCCTTCGAGCAGAAAAGCCGCAGGCCAGCCCAAGGATTCCTTCCACCCAGTAATGTTTGGGCAGAAGATGTTGTCCAGGTTCCACACAAAGAAACCGAATGCGAAGGTCGCCGCACCCGCCCCAAACAAACGCGTGATGGTCTGCCTGTCCTGCGCCGGTATACGCAACGACGCGGACGAGTACTTGAGCAGATACGCCGTACGAAACAGGTTCGTAAACATGATCGTAGCGAACACGACCTGGTGAAACACTGGGTCACGATGGATAGCACTGTTATCAAATGATGCGGTGGTTGGGCGGGTCAGTCATAACACATGGAGTAAACATGTGCTCACTAAGCCCATGTGAATAACACGTTGAATACAAAGAACAACACGAAGATGACCGTCGTTCGGATGTTGTAGCTGTTGAATCCCGGAGCGGTGTCGAGCAGGACGGCGCTGCAGTAGGAGGCAACATAAATCATGGGTAGCTCGTCTGCCAGCTGCGCAGAGTACAGAAGCGTAGCATGAAAAACGAAGCTGCCGAGACCAACAAGCCCGAATCCCTAGATGGGTGGCATTAGTGAGGCAAGACAGCCGAGGACAAGGAATAACCGAGGGGAGAGGGGCGGAAACATACTGTCCATCCGATGAGATACCTCAAAGGCAGTCGCGCCTTAAAGACGTAGTGTATACCGTAGCATGCGTAGGAAATGGTGACAAGGTTGGAGAAGGTGTTGGCCACCTCCGCAATGTACCGACTGAACTTGTAGTTCTCCTGCAGCATAACGTCAGAAATCACATGCGAAGCGTCCGGATGCGACCACCCACCTCGCACCAGTCGAGCGTGGCGGTGACGGGGCCCCAAAAGGCGGTGTCGAGGAGCCCGTCGGCGACGTGGCTGAGGTTGTGGGCGGACATGGCGGGAGGGGTGAGAGAGGCGGTACTTGCGGCCGAGGGAGGTGCATTTATAACAGGCGCTTCGGGTACGGTAATAATAGGAGCAGGTGAAAGCGCGTAACGCGTCACCGGCACATGCTGACAAAGGTTGTGACAACACGCGAGGACGCGTCACGGTGTTCCTCCTCACAACATTTCCCGTGTGGACCTGTAAGCTAAACTCTGGACTTGACTAGTGACTAAAAGGCCGCACCAATCGAGCCATGGGCGATGAAGCACAAGAGTCCTGAATCAACTGGGAACCTAGTACTCAGGGTTGCGGCTTCTATTGACAGGCGGCTTCAGAGTGGCTAAGGTCCAACTTCTCACCTTCATCCGACAAATACGACAGCGCTCAAGCCTCCGGCCTCGCATTATAAGATTGGTGCAATTATGCGAAGCCTCCAGCTCCTAACCTGCGTTGTTTTATCTAGGTACCCAATAGCGGGAAACACTGGACTGTTAGCACGTCCTCTTCATACAACAGCCGCCGCTTGTGGCACGTAAGTAATATAATTATATACTTTAAAGAGGCTTTCCATGGGCTAACTCTGTAGCTCAGTGGTTGAAGCGTGCGATCGACATGGATGTTTGGTCACCGGGAGTTCGCCGGCTCAATCCTGGCCAGAGGCTACGCATGTTTTTGGCAGACTTTTTCCGTGCTTACAAGGGCCGTTGTCCTTCGGATTCCACATAGTGTATTGCGTTTTGAGTCTTGACTCCTGGGAGCTTTCTAGCCTCAAGAATGATCTTAGTGTTATTACTTAAGTATTATGGATGATGGGGCGCCTGTCTTAACCAAGCACACTCGGGCGTCTTTTGCTTACATCCTCACTCATCCTGTCATGCGCAAGGCCCCCATTCGACACCTCCCTGCTCTCCGTCGCAGGCAGATACACACTCATGACTTGACAAAAGTACTCGACGCCAGCAGCTCTGGGTCTCTCGCGAAACTCACCACCCTTCCCAACAAAATTCGGGTTGCAACGGAACATACACCAGGGCACTTTGCTGCAGTTGGGCTATACGTCGATACTGGTTCACGCTATGAGACGCCCTCGACGTCGGGTGTCAGCCATTTTCTGGACAGAATGGCCTTCAAGGTATGTCATGAGATCTCTGTGCTTGTTCCGTACTTATTGTACTCAGTCAACGACGACACGGTCGGACACCGACATGGCACTCGCCATAGACAAGCTCGGTGGTCAAATTCTCTGCTCGTCAACTCGAGAAGCGATCATGTACCAATCGTCACATTTTGCGACTGGTACACCGCTCGCGATGTCCCTCATTGCAGATACTGTCATGCACCCACGCTTTGACTCGGAGGAACTCGAAGCACAGCGGGATGCGGCTCGGTATGAGATCCGCGAGATCTTGCAAAAGCCCGAGATGATACTGCCGGAAGTGATGCATGAAGCTGCGTACAGCAGCACTGGTCTCGGAAACCCTCTACTCTGTCCGCTCGACAGGATAGACCAGGTGGACGAACCACTCATGAGGGGCTTCATGCGCGATTGGTACAGACCGGAACGAATGGTCATCGCTGGAGCTGGCATGCAACACGAAGAATTGGTTGAGCTTGCGGACAAGTACTTCTCGGACATCAAGTATGTCCCTTCGGAAGCGCAAGTGCCGTTCTCTGCATCCTCAAGGACGCAGCAGCAACCACCAGCACACCTCCTCCCATCTTCCCAACCTCAGTCATCATTATACAAGTCACTTACCCGCGCAGCATCATCTTACTTTGCGCCCACACATGCACAGGCTCCACCGCCTCCGCCCTCACCTGCCCTCTACACAGGCGGTCACCGCTATCTCCGCTCCGAACTTCCACAATACCCGAACCCCGACCTCCCCAACATGTCGCACGTTTACCTTGGCTTTGAAGGCCCGTCTATTCATGACCCCGACGTCTATGCTGCGGCGACCATCCAAGTCCTCCTCGGTGGCGGAGGCTCCTTCAGCGCGGGAGGCCCCGGGAAGGGCATGTACACTCGCCTATACACCCACATCCTGAACCACTACCCCCAAATAGACCACTGCGCCTCGTTCAACCACATCTACACGGATTCTGCGCTGTTCGGTCTGTTCGCTACGTTCGTCAGCAGGCCGCCGGCAACCGTCGGCCGGGGACGCGTTGGCAGGAGTAGGAACAGTGAGGGGAACAGCCCCGCGGAGATCTTCCCGCACTTGGTCCACCAGCTCAGCCTGCTGTTATATTCCCCCATCCCGGCGGAAGAGCTGGACCGAGCGAAGAACCAGTTGAAGAGCAGTTTGGTAATGGCGCTTGAGAGCAGAAGCATCGAGGTCGAGGACCTGGGCAGACAGGTTCGTCTTCACGTTCGGCTTGCATGCGTTATATGCTTTCAGCTAAACTCGACTTTGTGATAGATGCTTGTGCACAACCGCAAGGTCCCTGTTTCCGAGATGTGCGATCGCATTGATGAGGTCGACGCTACTACTATCAGCCGAGTCGCACACAGGTTCTTTGGCCCAGAGAGCAAGAAGAACCCGACCGTTGTTGTGCAGGCGCCTGAAGACGTTGGACCGGACGAGTGCGCGAAGATTCTGCGGAAGTATGGCGTGTCGAATGGCGCGTAGGCGGGCGTGTGAGCGTAGAGTGGGTTCTGTGCTATGTTATGGTACGAGTATATCACGGTAATGTGGGTTGAATGAATACTATCATCACCATTCTTCTGGACCCAGTATTTGATTGGATGCATCGTCTCTATTCTGTCGAACTGGGCGCAACCCTGGTCCAGGGTGAGCTGTATCCCCTGATTAGTCTGCTGTAGTCTCATCCTTCATTTCACTTCATGCACTTTACTGTTGATTACAGATTTCATATTGTAAACGACTCCGCGTGGGATTACGTGCCACCCAACATAACAGATCCGCAACATGCCCTCGCACCCGTTTCTCCAGCACCTCTGAATCTTACCGCTACCCCTCCTTTCTCACCGTCTCCGACCCTTCTTTGCCCCCATATCCTCCGTCATCGAGGTCTTCGCACCCAACCTTCTATTCAACGAATGCCGCGGATGGACTTCCTACCGAATTACTTGCGTTCATCTTTGAACAGCTCGCGTATGAAGGTCGAACGGAAGATATTTTCTACGGCTGGCTATCCGCTGGCCTTGTATGATCACAGATGGCGGGATATCGTGGTGCGTTCTGCGCGACTGTGGTCGTTCGTGGGCCGCGGCCCTTACCGTTACTTCCGAATTCCTCTACATAGTTCTCTAGCGGTCCCAGAATGCTCTCGCCTTGAGGTATTACTTATATGTGACTGTACAGAACATATGAACTGTTTCCCGCACATCTTCGCATACTCAACTTGTGCTCATGGCGCTGGCTGCGTTGATTGGCGCTGTGGCGCAAGTTTGCCTTATTTGGTATAGTCTAGTGAAGCCCGAGTGGCCATAGCATCTCCTCAAGCTTTTGTCTCTGACCGTCACCTGCAGCTCAAGGCCACGCTCCTCTATACGTACTACACATTGCTGTAGCATAATTAAGATGTGAGTGATATACCTGGGTCGGTTTGGTAGGCCATTGACATTGCCAGCACCGACAGTGGTCGCGTACAACGCCACTCAACTCGTTCTCTCGCTTTCTTAGCGTCCTCAACTTTACAAGGCCAAGGTGACGTTTCGGATTGTAGAAGATATGGTAAGTTCTCAACGTGCCTGTCTGTCTAGCGGTTTCGCAGTGTAAATGAGGCAACCAAGAAGCTACAGGAACGCCCGAGCCAGAGAACGCGGATCCGGGCCGTGCATGCTGCGAATGTCCCCCAGACAAATCACACGCAATGCCGGTCTAAAATACAAGACATTTCCAAAGAAGCGTTGTCTATGGTCTTCAAGGCAGTAGCAGAAGAACTGCTAGAAAACGAATGGCGGCCATATAAGTGGATTACCCTCGCGCACGTTTGCAGAAGATGGCGCGAAGTCGCGCTCGCCATTTCAAGTCTGTGGTCGCACATCGTAATACCCATCAAGGCTCACCTTCTTGAGGTACTCCTAACCCGTTCGAAGCAAACTGCGCTTAGCGTGACCTGCCTCACCACTATTTTCATATCCTTCCCTCGTTCATCCATGGCAGCACTATGAACGCTCTTCCATGTCGCGCGGGACAGGATCCAGCATCTGGAACTACGGCATATAAAGAAGACTCAATATTCACGCATTTTAGACATATTCGTCGATAGTGCTCCCCGACTGCGCTCCTTCAGCTTGGGTTTATGCCCGGGCGAAGAGTGGCACAATTTCCAAGAAACGGCCTCTATGGACCTATTTGCTCTCACTCGCATCGCACTGGAGTCAGCATGTTGAAAGTGGACAGACCTCAGGCGATGCACCTCCTTCACGTCCCTAACGGTCTCCGACTGGAGGCTTTCTTCACGACCAAAGCTGACCAAGGTCCATCGAGCGCTCGGAGGGATGACTCAACTCACATATCTCGAGCTTCGCCTCGCGTGGAATTGCTATCAGGAGGATGATTTTACGGAACAGGAGCAGAGAGAGGTGAGGGAGCACGTGGTACACCTTCCTCGACTCAACACCATTACTCTGGGCATCGATGCCCTGTATTGCTCCGTACTACTAGACGGCCTTTCGTTCCCGCCCGGCATTTCCTTAACGTTGGACATTGAGTATTGGGAATTCGAGCAGGAAGACGTCGGCTACACGCAATACCTTGAATCCATCGCCGCCAAAATCGTCCTTGACCCCGACCCGCTGAGATCGGTCGTACTCTTCTGCGACGACTTCCAGAAGATGGATATGTGGGCATGGACTTGCGTTCTACCGATTGTGAGCCATTACCCGAACGACCCACCCGAATTCTGCACATCACATGAGAAGTCAGACGATGAAGACTCCTTCCTCCGTGTACTGGGTATGGACAAGAAGCCGAACTTACGCGTATACGCACACCGCTGTTGGCATGGACCTACGAGCTACAAGCCATTCAGCATCTGCCTCTCGCGCATGTTTCTCATCTGTGACTCACCAAGATGATAAACGAATCCCTCTCTGACTCCGAGGACCTTGGCATCCTTGTCTCTCATATGGGGAATGTCACCGAGCTTCATGTGAACGGCTGGGATCTTTCGGGACTCTCGGAACTGCTCAAAGTCGAATCGTCTCTGGATGAGGACAAGCCGCTGCTGTTACCTAAAAATGCGCACACTCGTGCTAGAAGAGGTGCCGCCGCGTGGCCGGGATGTCAACGATCTCGAAGGGGAAAGGCCATGCTTGGACTATCTGAGAGGAGCATTGATAGCGCGGGCACGCCGAGGAGCGCTAATTCGACACTTGGTATACCAACGTCGTGACGACTGCTTCGCCAGGATTGTGGAGGAGGCTATTGGCGATACCGTTGAGCGATTTGAAGTGGAAGTTCGCAGTGATCCTACAAACGAAGATGAAGTCGACCAAATGGCTGAACCTCAGCATTCTAAGGAGCTTGACTCGGATGAGTATTGGAACAATGGCTATGAGGAAGAAAGTGATTTGGAAGAGCGCGAAGAGGAAGACGGTATGGAAGTTGACGGGGAGGCAGATGGGCCGATACCCGAGCCGCTTCATATGAAGCAGTTCAAACAGTGGCTCGCGAGGGGGCCCGTGTATGATGTCTGGAATTATAGGCGTGATGTACGCGTCGATTAGTATTGTCATGTCTCAGGATTTTACATGTTAGCCTAAATGATACACTTCCTATCTGTCAGCTGCTGGTAAACTTATCACATGGGTATACCTTCGCACCTCATCGGTCCCTGACCTTTCTCCATCTTGTATCCCTTCGAGCAATAAGATATATTTCACCCCCGTCTTCACGATGCATCCATGCCCCAGCATTGTTCGGCTCCAGGTTTGTAACCTAAACACGGATGAGCTAATGCACCGCAAAGAAGCATATGGGGACCATACCACAAAGCGCTCCCCGACTCTAAAGTCCCCGGGTTTACCATCTTCGCTGACGTACGCTGTCAGGACGTCCCATACAGTCACCTGTGCCTTGAGCTGCTTAGGTCGTTTCCGGGTCTCCGAGTCTTCCACAACTAACACACGAAAGTTGCGGACTTCTCGAGGCGGATAGGCAGTCTTTCGTGCAAGGCCGCCAAAAGGTGTAAGTTAAGAAGCTGCACGAGCCAAATGAGTGCCATACCTCGAGTTCCTTTTGTATCTCTTCGCCAATGGTCTCCCTATCTTTCACTAGCTTTTCTCGTACTGCGCGAGCAAGCCACCCAGCCTCCTTCTTACTCGTGCGCTTGATGATATCATGTGGGCTCTCGTCGGCGCCAGGAGCGATGCAGGACTCTTCCAAGCTGGATAACAAGTCGTCAACGGTGTCCGGAGGTGATTCTGATATCACCCCACGCAAAGACAACATAAGCAACAATAATGTCATGGGTGTGTCGACTCGTACGTACCGTGATCACGAGGTCTGAAGTCCGCACCAGCTCGGATTTCCAACCTATCCGCGTAACTCTCCATCTCTCTGATGATGTTCTCTATCTTTATACGGATTTCCTGCGCTTTGATATCTCGTTTGTTCTGATCATGACTATCAGCCAACATGTGAGACCATGGGTTTAAAGAGAGAACCAACATTCCAAATATCTTGCGCCTGGGCTTCCTCAGGCTCTTTCATCGGCGAGGACCACTCGCGGTTACCTTCCGGTGTGGGGTAAGACTCAATATATGCTATAGGGAAAGTCTACAAGAGTTGAATCAGCATCGAAAGTATAACAATACCCATGGTATACACACCTTAACAACCCTGACATCCGCAACGGGCACCAACCCTCCATCGCTGGTCAAGCTCGCCAACGTGGCAATGAAGGGTTCAGCTTGGAAGCCAAGCTTGGCGTGCCATGGCGCAAGATGGCATCCGTTGCCAGAGAGCTTCAAAGCGAATGTGGAGTTAACCGAAACGCCCGCCAAGGGGTTCTCAAGCAGTTCGATTGGATCGGCGCGATAGTTAACCAACTGTAACAATGCTAATGAGCATCGTAGTTCGTATAAACATGTATGAAAAAATATACCCGTGTGCCGACGACGCCAACCTTCATGCCTACACGTAAGGCACCTCTGCGTATCGCTCGATGTATTGCCTCATCCACCTGGATTCGCACACGGTACCATCCATCCGAGGCCTCTACCTCGGGGGCGGGCGTCATAGGGTCTCCATTCTTCCCATTGGTTGATTTGCCGCTCGTCGAGTGAGGCTGAGCCTTCTCCTCTTCTGTTCCGGTGGAAGGTGGTGAAGGGTACTCGACGCGAGATACGCATAATACCATAGGTAAGCCCGCTGGCTTATCCTGCGCTGCGATTAGACGCATTGGAGGGCGTACCCCAGAGTTTAACTCCCGTTCATATCTTCGGGATTGCGCGCATATAGTCAACAACATAGCAAATTTCGACGTCTTCACATATAGAGGCTCACCGATAGAGCAGCTGTCGCACGACCTCCTGCCAAGACCATCTCTTCTTGCTGTCGTCCGCCTCTTTCTCAGGCTCTAACGCCGCCATGGCCGCGAGTTTCCATAGGATCATGCCCCACGCGTTCTTGACCCAGTCCGATGTTGCGAGCTTGCAGCCTCTTCTTTGCAATTCATCATAGGCCTCGTCTACACCAAGAACTTTTCGTGGTTCGGATGAAGCAGATTGGGAGCTTGTAGATGGATTGCCTGGATCCAGAAGCTCTCCGTAGAAGCAGTAATACATCGCAGTGTCAGGCGTAATTTGTGCCAGGCTAATTGGGTCGCTGCAGTAAAACGAATGAGTTATGGTTCAGGCTGACAACGATCAAAGGGCGCACAGGCCATGTGATTCTAATTCCTCCTGTGCGTAGGCTTGTGGAAGTAGGCCAGATGATGCAAGTGTCATGCGATCTGCAGGAGGAGCTAAATTCACGCATATAATCAGCTATGTGACCGCCTGTAGTGCGTTTGCCACTTACAGAGGTCAAAGAACACCGCTCTTCCTTTTCCTTTGTCCCTCTTGGCCGGGGACGACTGACCAACCACGATGGCATTCCTCTCCGGCTGTCTTGCAGCAACTTGACTGGCCTCCAACTGCACTCTTCCTGGTTCACTCCGGCTTCATCCCAGACTTAAAGGGCGTTGCGAACGACGGTTTCTTGAGTGGGGTAACACCGGGTCCCCTTCGCGGCGTAATGCCCAACGCTTTCCTCGTGGGTGACGTTAGCGCCGCGACAGGGCGAGCGAGTGTGGATGGAAATGTCGCTTTGAGAGGCGTGCTGAATTGTGTGGATGCCTTCCCAAAGCTAAACGCCAGAACACGGTTTGGATTTAGCGGTGATGCGACATATAATGAAGATCCGGCTGTTCGACTGGGACCTGCAGCAGATGGGTTGAGCAGCGGCGACTTGAACGGCTTGCGGTTTGCCTGAGGGCTGCTAGCTGTTGGTGCGGGACGCTTGAAGGGCGTTGGTGTATCGGGTGCCTCTGGTTGAGAGAAAGGTTGGGAGGCGGACCCGTCTTCCACAGCTCCTAGCACCACACGTCCGAAGCCGGAATAGGTAGAAGACGGCCCTTGTGAGGCAGAGTCACCGATATCTCTGGTCTCAGAAACTGGCGGCTCGTCGACGTCCGCTTCGATTTCCGCTTCCCATTGCTTCATTCGCTCAGCAGCTCTTGCAAGCGCCTCTGTCGAAGGCATAGACCAAGACGCTTTCTTGTCATTGGTAGGGTTCAGGAGACTCGCTCCCGTCTGGAATCCCACGAAAGCAGGAGGTTTCTCGTGGTGTTCGGTGGACATAGCGTCCTCTTGCCCCTCACTGTCATTGTTCTCGTCCCTAGATGAAGCTTGAGGTAGATCTGTGGCAGCTGCGAGCCCAGCAAGTACGACCTGCGCAGAATTTGAAGAAGGCATCTCTTGGTTATCCATTGGCTGCTTACTGACGTTTCTCGCCGATTGAAACCCCAGCAGTGCACCGGGTGGTGGCGCGGCAGTGAGCCAATCGTCCCCGCCATCATCATCCTTAGGCTCCTCTGGTGGCACTCCTACCAAATCTTTCGCGGATTTGAACATGAGACCTCCAGAAGGTACGTCGGTCGATTGAAACCAGGCCGAAAGGTCTTCATCTCGTTCAATGGGTCCGTCTGGAGATGATGACGGTAGATCAAAAATATCATTTGCGCTGGTAGAGCCTAAAGGCACAATTGATTTTTCCTTGGCCGGCTCCCGCCCTGCCTGAAACGCAGGTGCGGCCGCAGATGTGTTCGCTGTGTCTGCGCGGGCCAACTGCGAAGAATCTGCGTGAAAAGGTGAATATATGCCTTCATATAAGCCTTCGCATCTGTACTGATGCTCACTAATCAGATTTTCGGAGTGATCTTCGTCTGTGGCAAGGCCTAGGGCGGCAGCTATGGCATGACTACGTCTCCGCTTGGCATGTTCGGACAGCAATTGCGACGGTCTTGGAGGTGATACCTGGGTCTGAGATAACTTTTCATCGAGAAAGTCAAAAGCTTCCACTTCTTCTTGGTTGAGATGGTCGACCTGCTCGTCATATGTAGGTGAAGACAGCCTTTGCCTCTTTCTCGGGGAACTGTAAGACTCAGGATCTGAATCGTCTGCGAACGATGGTGACAAGTGATTAACACAAGCAAGATATACAGCACAATATCCGCACACCTTCGCTCTGCATGCGATCCCTGTTATACGCGCGCAAATAATTGGTTAGTAAACTTATCGAGTCAATGTGCGGTGGTCAGGAGCAGGGCGCAGTGGTAGCACTGGCGCTGACGCGAAACGCGCGTTAATACAGATCAGTCACGTGGACCGTGTTTGGCCTGATCTAGTAAGGCGCCCGGATCGAGATAGCTTTCCTACGAAGTAGTGTTGCCGTGACCTGACTGGAAAGTCGCAAGTCATCAAAGTCAAGTCACACCGCAGTCAAGTCACGTCAATTCATTAGCTGATGCGTCGGCTTGACTCGGCTTCGACTTGACTTGTGACTGCAGTCACGACTGCATCCCGAATTGGAAGGTACTGGTCACCCTTAGCGCAAATCGTGCTTTACGGCCCTTAAACGAGATAAAATACTCACTGGGCCTATTTGACATCATTTTCATGCCTCTGTCATTTATTATATACCCTTTGCCGCCGCGAGAGCGTGCAACAAGTGAGACTGCGAACGTCAGCTTTAGGCGCCCACGGGAGCTGGTGCGCGGATCAGCATTATTAGCGCCGCACGTTGATGGAGAAGCCGGTGCCATCTCCGACGTTTGCAGTCGAATTTCACGTCCCTGCAGCCATACTATGTAGGTAGAGATACTAGGATACGCCATGTATAATCCATAGAGCATGCACACACCCCGAAAATATGGGTATATGGCTCAGAGGCTGCGGAACTCACTCTGAAGTCTGTCGGGGACTGACTGAAGTCGACTGAAGTTGCAGTCAAGTTGATCGGGAACGACTTGACTTCACTTGACTGTCCCAAAAGGATCAGTCATCAAAAGTCAAGTCACAGTCAATTCAATTCAAGTCACGGCAACACTACTACGAAGAATAGTCGTAAGCAATTCTAAATTGGAATCGTTTGTTGAAATCCTGAAGGACAGGAAAAAGGCGGGAAAACGGTGTCGAGCTGATGGTGGCTGCAAGCGCCGGTCGGCGCACATGCGGTCGAGGAAGAAGCGCTGAGGGTTAACAACAGTAAAGCAGAGCTTTAAATCCTTCTTGAGGTCGCTGAAATACAGAAAATTTCAGAATATGCCTCCGAACAGCTTTCCGCATTGGAATCCCAGCAAAGTATCATTCAGTGTGGGGACTACAGCTGTCCGTTCAGGAGAACTGGAGAGCCACCACGCCGGTACGGAATGATGGCATCGCCGCCACCACCACTTGCCGTGAGTATGCCGTGTTTTCAGGATTTCAACAAACGATTCCAATCCAGAATTGCTTATGTCTAATGACTGGCCGCAGCTGGCTGTTCGTTTCGAAATGAACGGCCATTGGCTTGAGTTCCAATGTATCGCCTTTCTCCGCTGAGACTTTGAAAGATTTTTTAACTGCTGCATACACTTTTGGTATACTTAACGAGTTAATCCATTAAATCTCAGGCGGTAACTCGAAGTACGACCGTGCGAAGGACGTAAAAAACACGCGGGGACCTCAAAACGTGGGGGAAACACTCTGATGGCAGGCTAACTACAGCCTGCGTAACTCATAGATGAGCGATGTGCACAGGTTCTGTAAGAAGGGATGCAAGGCGTCTTGATGCGAACGAATGTTCAAAGTTCAATGTCAAGTCATGGGAAAAACTGGAGCGGGTAGCCACCCCAACCGCGCACGATGGGTGATTGGAAGGACTTCTGAGCTACTACTGTTCAGTTTCTTCAGTATGATGCCCAGTCCTTTAGTTAGGCACGCTGGCTTTCATTTCGGCGCTATTCAGCGGGCGGTAGTTGTACCTGTGCTTCACGGGCTTTTTTAATACCGTGGGCGGATCAGCGGCGCTTTACATACACTGTCATTACGTCGGGATGCAGTACGTCTGAACGTTAACGTACTCATGCTGTACATTGGCAACGTTCCCGTCTGTTCCAGTGCAAGCAGATTCACAGGAGGCAGTACATTCAGACCGCGGCAAATTCCGACGCGCATATATGACACCGATCATCATGCGCAACTGCCAACACACTCACCGGCACCCACAACACCTCATCTCGCCGTCTCTCAACCCACCTCTCTTTCGTCCGTTACTCATCAGCCGCATTTAATTCCTCTTTTCACGACACGCACATGGCTATCGAGACTCTTCGTCAACGCTATGAGGCTGCAGGCCAAGGTCATGTCTTCCAGTTCTGGCCCCAACTTTCAGAAACGGAGCGCAAGCAGCTGCAAGCCCAGCTCGAAGCCCTCGACATTGAACGCGTCAACCGCGTGTACAAAAAGGCTGTAGGGTCGGAGAAGGAGGCTGCTGGGGCCGGCCAGGATGTCATCGAGCCTCTGCCGGAGGACGCTACAGACAAAGTTATTGGGCGCGAGGAGGATGAGAAGCGGTGGAACAGCATAGGTCTCAAGGCTGTGGCCAACGGCGAGGTTGGTGTCCTTCTCATGGCCGGCGGTCAGGGAACGAGGCTGGGGAGCAGCGCACCCAAGGGTTGCTATGACATAGGGCTCCCTTCCCACAAGTCGCTGTTCCAGTACCAGGCCGAGCGTATCGCCCGTCTCCAGAAGATCGCCGCTGCAGAGAGCAAGGGAACCGAGGTTGTCATTCCCTGGTACGTCATGACCAGCGGTCCGACTAGACCAGAGACGGAAACATTCTTCAAGAAGCACAACTACTTCGGGCTGAGTCCCAGGAACGTCGTCTTCTTTGAGCAGGGTGCGTGAGTTAATCTCCAGCATTGAATTGGAACTGACAGTCTCGCGGTAGGCACGCTACCCTGTCTTACTATGGACGGCAAGGTGATCCTAGAGACTACCTCGAAGATCGGCGTCGCGCCTGACGGCAACGGTGGACTTTATGCAGCCCTTCGCCAGCCACTCTCTTCCGCCGACAAATCGCTGACTGTCCTCACCGACCTCGAGCGTCGCAAGGTCCGTTATGTGCACGCTTACTGCGTCGACAACTGCCTCGTCAAGGTCGCCGACCCCGTCTTCCTGGGCTACTGCATCGAGAAGCAGGCCGACTGCGCCGCCAAGGTGGTGCCTAAGGCGTACCCCACCGAATCCGTCGGCGTCGTCGCGCGCCGCGGCAACAAGTTCAGCGTCGTCGAGTACTCCGAGATCTCTCAAGAGCAGGCAGAGCGCCGCGACGCGCACGGTGGGCTCGCATTCCGCGCCGGCAACATCGTAAACCACTTCTACACGACCGACTTTCTGAAAGAAGTCGAGTCGTTCGAGGAGGAACTCGCGTTCCACATCGCGCGCAAGAAAATCCCGTTCGTCGACGAGGCCGGCAAGACGGTCAAGCCCGCGAAGCCGAACGGCATGAAGCTCGAGATGTTCGTCTTTGACGTCTTCCCGTTCACGAAGCGCTTCGCCGTCCTCGAGGTCGCGCGTAATGAGGAGTTCAGCCCGCTGAAGAATGCGTCTGGCACAGGCTCGGACGACCCCGAGACCAGCCGCCGCGATTTGCTGGCGCAGCAGAAGCGCTTCCTCGAGCGTGCGGGCGCAAAGGTCGCGGAGGGTGTGGAGATCGAGCTCTCCCCACTTGTCAGCTACGCTGGCGAGGGTCTCGAGTCGCTCAAGGGCAAGACGTTTACCCGCTCTGGCCTGGTTGAATCCTTGGAGGAACTCGACGCGCTGCTCTGAACATTGAAACTTTGTAATTTTACCCATGGACTTTGCATCACACCATCCATGCAGCTGAAGGACTAATACCCTAGTAATACTTGGACGCTGTGATACCGGGATTGTAATTGTCGCTGGGACTTTCGACGAAACGGACACCAATTGATTCAACTCAAGTTTAGTTGCTTTGCGCATACGTGTCTTAGCCGAATATGAGAGATGCAGTAGAATTGATAAGTAGGGCATATAAACAAATCTACCCAAATCATCCTCCTACAGGGCCATCTGCATTCCCGACCGGCATTGTCCCACGTCTTTCCAATTCTTCTCGAAGTGATGCAAATAGACGTTGTGTTCTTTCGGCGTTGGGCTGGTAAAATTGAGGTATGAGATAGAACAATCGGCGCGCGGGAAGCAGTTCGTGACGCACCTCTTTGCAACAAGCTATAAGCTTGTCTATAAGTGCCGATTGCCCTTTCTGCACGGTCTCGTACTCTTGTCGATAGTGCTGTGCATCTGACTCGAACTTGTCTGCTCGCATCTTCTCACCGTCCGCTAGCTGCTTCTGCTCCGCCGCTCGCGCTCTGGATAGCAGCACCTCCAACTCCTTCGAGCGTATAACGCACTCGAAATGTCGTTCTCGCAACTCATATTGCCGCAGTATGTCCTTTAGGCGTTCTCTAACACTGTCGACTCATTAGCGAGATGCTTGGTGAGACTCTGAGAGAGACTCACACTCCGTCGAAGATGTCCTCCATCGCCTTCCGCGCCTCCAAAGGATCTTCTTGCCAGTGCTTTTTCAGCAGCTGTCTGCGTGGTTGCTCAGTCTCGTCCTACCACGTTTGTCAGGCTTTGTACTTTGGGTGAGCACTCGGATGTGCGTACCAGTTCTTCCGTGCCCGGTCCTTCCGTCAGGTCCATAATCTCGACAGCCAATATCTCATCTCCGTCCTCCATACCCGCCTCCTCCGGTGTTTGATCTGCCTCTAGCGTTCGTCCGCCATGCGAGAAGATAAACTGCATCGCGCCAGCCGACAGACTCGACGCGGCCGACGTGCCGTTCACCTGCGGGCTGGCCGTGGTCGACCCGCCCGCAGGTGGCGCCTTGCCGTCACCCTTCTTCTCGCTCGTCTCCATGCGCTCCGTCCACGCGTTAAAGAGGCGCGACAGCTTCGTCTTGCGCGAGATCTTGAAGAAGAGCTCCGCACGGTACTTGCAGTGCACTTTGACGACGATGTCGGGCATGTCGCGGTACTTGAAGTCCTGCTGCTTCAGCTTGTCCGCCCGCTTCTGAATCTCCACCTTCATATGTGCGAGCTGCGAGTAGCTGTCAGGATATACGCCGGACTGCATTGTGCGATTACGCACCTGCTGATTGGCTTCGTCCACGGACTGCATCAGTCGTTTGCTATCCTCCTAGATGTCTTGTAAGAAACCTTTACTGCGTCCTTCGGTAACGGGACCCACCCGTAGCTTTTTGTTATCCTGCAGCAATGGTCAAAATGTGCCAACACCCGCATGGATTCGGTGTCACCTTCTGCAGCTCACGAGCAAGGTTCTCCATCTTAGTCTTGGTCTGGTTCGCCTTCGTCAGCTGACCCTTCGCTTCAGTCAAAGCGATGTGAATCCTGGAAGACTAAGAGTCTGTAAGGCCAAGGCTAACCTGCATCCTTGTCCTTGACTAACTTCTGCTTCTCCTTAGCGTGGTCGCGTTCTTGCCGTTTAAGCTCGGTGAACTGACATCTCGAGAACGTCAGTAACGAGATTTACGTCGTGCATAACCACCTACCAGCTCCACGTATCTCTGATGGACGGCGTTGTCTCCCATCCCGGCGACTTTGCTTTGTGCCTCTTCCGCTGTGTAATTTCGTTGGAGAGTACTTCGAGATGGCCGCACTGGTACGAAACTTACCGATCCGCCTTTCCTCTTCCTCATTATGTATCTCCTCCTCTTCCAATGTAGCAATCCTATTCTTCAGGCTTTCATAAAGCTGTGACGGGTCTACAGGCGGATCCGGATTCTTCTTCTTTCCTTTCTGATTACTAGGCGGGTGCACGCCATTTGCAGGCCCGTTCGCCTGCCGGCCTGCTGGCGGAGGCTGCGTAGGGGTAGCCTGCGCATTCGCGTGGGTCGGCGGAGCGGGCGGGGCGGCGGCAGGTGCGGGAGGAGCGGGTCCCGTCGGCGGCGGCCTGGCCTGCCTCGTCGCTGGCGCACCGTTCATAGGTAGGCTCTTCTCGTCCTGCTCGGCACGCGACTGGAATGACCGGGCTGCAGTGCGCGATGGGATGCAGCTGGCGAAAAGGCGAAGCAGTCCAATGTTTCGTGGCGGGCGTGGTCAGGTAAAGTGAGAGTAAGAAACCAGGGTCAGCTCAAGCTCTACGACCTTTGCCGCGCCGAGGCGGGTTCGCACACGACGGCCATCTTGCCTCTGCCACTCATCTTCGAACTCACCTTCAACCACTGCTTCCTGCCTCCTCGAACGTCTTACACTTAGCTCTTCTGGCAACTACTGACTGTTGTCGGCCTGTGTTCAATCCGCGAATATACTTGGCACTGCTCTGTCTTGACACGCAAAAACGGCGTGGCTTTTCGCGTCCTCAGAGCTTGATCAAGCAGGTCACACCCCTTCAGTCAATACAACTGCCCAGTCATGTCGTCACCACAGCGTGCAAACAGGATTATTCTTATACGGTGCCCGTCATTCTTGATGGGCGTACGAATAGTGAGGGCCGTAATGGGTTGCTCGTAGTAGGCCTCATCGAAGATGAGATAGATGGCAATGAGCAATATTGACACGCATACTTATGTACCTCAGTTGAAGAGGCTCATACTGGGCAACTGTACAGGCAGGTAGGTCGTTACTCGTACCATATCGTCTACCATATCTTACAGAAAGTGGTTTTATTCGCAGTGCAATACATTTGTTGCCTCATATAGCCTGCGGGGCACCATGAGCAATTTGGATAGACGGGCCAGCGAATTTTATGTGCTGCCAATTCTGTTACGAGCGCATGTGCGCTTGGCGAGTAGCTACTCGCCCGCCGTTGAATGTCGGTGTCTCGTCGGGAGTCTTGCTTGTTAGAGCTTCTTGTCCTGATATACTGGCAGGTGGGCCCATGCGTTGTCTTGTCATCCGACCTCTTGCTGACATGCTGTAAGTCGTTCTTAGTGCTATGCTTCTGTCCATCGGTCAATGGCCGCTTATATGCGTACAGAGCAACCCAGACCAAGTGTCGCAAAGCGCGCTCTGTGTCCATGTACGCCCTCGGTGCGGGATCGACTGCCGATTGCCACACTTATCTTGTCTCGGGAGCAGATTGTTGCGCGATCATGCTGCAGACTGCCACAAGGGCTGTAACGCGCATGACAGCCATGGAAGGCCGTCGAGAAAGTAAGTTCTCTTGTCCTGAGTTTGAGTGCTATTCCGTTGACTTCGGCCGTTGTACATCCGCTGGCAGGAAAGTCCGGTCGTGTTGCTTGCCTTCACAAGGCGCAGTGTACGCTACGGTGCTCGGCGCAGGCGCGTCCCGCTGGGCAGTGGGGGCCCCGCAAGCAAGTCGCGTCCGAGTCCCTCTGACATCAGCGCGTTCCTGCTCAGTGTCTAGACTCCGAGCCCACGGAAATTGCCTTGGCGCAGCACGGCAGCAGAACATACGCCTACTTGGATCCATCCTGTGGAGATGCAAATCATTTCTGCGCGGACATGTGAGGTCATCACTCCCGTGCTGTGATATTATGATCGCTTGGTTGCAAGGGTACGAGAGTTCACGCCATCGCCTGGGATGACCGACGTTGCGGTAAGCTGTCCATTGGACGCTGTTATTCCAACATGATCAGCTGACCCTACTTTCTGGTTCAGGATGCTATGATGGTCCGGATCCATGCCTCCATCTCCGCAACGCCCTGGCGCGCCGCGCAGGCGTTGCGGCAGAACAACGCGCGACTCCGAGTCCTTGATTTCAGCACCTCATGGCATCGAGTCTAAGGTACCAAGAAGCCCCACTGTTATCTACAAATTACTGCGCAAATGAGGCTTGCCCGACGTGCCCAGCTGGCTGTAAGACATCAAACAACCTATACCTTAGGATCTCTGGAGCTAAGGTCAACTCCGACTAGGCGGGCGAGTGAGCGGATCCACCGAGTCCGAGGACAGCCACGTGGGGGAACGAACTAGCGCTATATTTCGCGTCCCCGTTTGGCACGCGTTCGGCACAAAACTGCTTCGATTCCTCGAAAACCTATGCCGCGACCCGTGTTGACTGCCTCGGACTTCCCCACTCTTCACAGTCGGGGAATCATACCTTTTCAGCATGTCGAGACTGGGGAACAGATCAGCCCCGTTCGCTTATATACCCCCGCTGGTCGCGATCGCCTCAACCAACCACCTCCCTCTCCCTCAAGACCGCCTAACATGCTGAGCCGTGTCGTGTCGCTGTCGCTGGGCACCCTCGCCCTCCTCTCCCATTCGGTCCTGGGCGACAATCCTATCAACCCTGGCTTCCCCTATGGGTCTCAGAAAGGTGAGCAGCGTCCTTGTCGTGAACGGGATGAACCCTGACAGTCAGTTGCATAGTTCGTGGCGTCAACCTGGGTGGATGGCTTGTGTTGGAGGTGCGTAAAACACACTGCTCCATGTCTGTTCCGAAGCTCATTCTCGCATAGCCTTGGATCACCCCCAGTCTGTTCGATAACACCGGTAACGCCAACATCGTCGACGAGTGGACGTTTGGTCAACTCCAAAATCGGAACACGGCGCTGGGAGTTCTTACGAACCACTGGAACACCTGGTGAGTACCACTTCATCTGTCCTCGAGCGCTGCGCTCATCTCAGCCCCACAGGATCACGGAGTCCGACTTGAGTGCCATAGCCGCTGCAGGGTGCGTGCACGTGATCGCGTCCGAGCCACCTCGCATGCTCACCGATGTTCTCCCGCTGATAGACTGAACCATGTCCGCATTCCGATCGGATACTGGGCGTTCGAAACTGGTCCTGGGGAACCATATATCTCTGGTCAGCTGCCCTACCTCCAGAAGGCGGTTACTTGGGCAGGGAACCACGGGTTGAAGGTCATCGTCGACCTGCACGGAGCTCCCGGAAGCCAAAACGGGTGAGGCTTGTAAAACCTCCATCTCGAGGCATAGAAGCTGACATCTTTTCCGTAGCTTCGATAACTCCGGGCACAGGATCTCGTTCCCTGGATGGCACTCCAATTCCACCAACGTCCAACGGACCGATGCAATTATCAAACGGATTGCTTCCATGTTTGCCACCCAGACAAACGTCGTGTCTATCATCGCTCCCCTCAACGAGTAGGTGCTTCCATAACATTTCCCTCGGCTTTCTCTGATCCGCTGCCCAGGCCTGCTGGCTTCGATGGACAGGCTGTCTTGGACACTGTTCGTCAATACTGGTTCGACTCCTACGGCAACATCAGGTGCGGCGTATTCCTTCTGTATTCCGAGACCTGCGCCCTGACTGCTTTCAGGTTTCCCTTTGGTTCATCTCAGCAGAGCAACACCGTTGTCTTGCTTCACGACGCCTTCCAGCCTCTGAGGTCAGCTCCACCTACCATAACGGCTGTCTATTGTTGTGCTGAGCTAGTCCTATCTAGCTACTGGAACGGCTTCCAAACAGCCCCCAACTGGCAAGGCGTTGCGATGGACACCCACATTTACCAGATGTTCTCCCAGGATGTACGTTTCGCCCTTGCCTCGTGTATCTCGTGTCATGTAACCATGAACCTTGATTCCAGGAGGTATCACGGACGAATCAGCAACACATTTCTGCCGCATGCGCCGAGGCGTCGTCGCTTTCGTCTTTCGACCTCTGGGTCATCGTTGGCGAATGGACGCCCGCCCCGACCGACTGCGCCAAATACCTCAACGGCCGCGGCGTTGGTGCGCGATATGACGGATCGTACCCCGGCTCGACGAAGGTCGGCAGCTGCACGGGCATGACCGGAAGTGCCTCCTCGTTCAGCTCGTCGTACAAGACCTTCCTGCGGCAGTACTGGGAGGCGCAGGTGATTGCGTACGAGAAGGGCTCCGGGTGGATCCAGTGGACGTGGAAGGCAGAGAACGCCGACGATTGGTCATACCAAGCCGGCCTCGCTAACGGGTGGATTCCTCAGAACCCGACCAGCCTGCAATACCCTACCATCTGTGGATAGGCGATGGAGAGGCTTTGACATCACATCCTACGACATTCTAAAAACAAAACACGTTCTTTGGAGTGGTAGTCACGAACACGACGCTCATATTCCGCCTGATGATGTACTGACTCGCATATACCCTTAGGCGCGATACCATTTTCCCCTGTAAAATTAGCGCATGTATTTCACCTAGTCTTGTATGAAGCTTCTCATCACCTTCCGCGTCTTCTGCAAATTCTCGAGGGAGGACCGGTGATTTGCTGAGTTGACCACTGCGCTTGCCTTTCTCGGCACCGCGTCCGTTCACGGCGCGCTTGTGGTGGTCGGCGTTATCGGCGACAAGCAGCTCCTGCTTTACTCCCTCACTCGCACTTCTCTCGGCGACGTTTACGATGTTCACAGGTCTGGTATGCTTATCCCGGTTCTGCTGGCTCAGCCCAATGAACGTGATCTGCTGTTAGATCGAGCACTTGGGCACCGTCTCGTCCATCGAGCACGACGCCGGCGGATGCACGCTGACCATCGCGGACTCTGCTGCCATCCTGGATGATTGCCACACTGGAGACTCCATCGCGGTGAACGGCGCGTGCTTGACAGCGACGGAGTTTGACAAAGTGGAACGCGGAGGGTGGTTCAAGGTCTGGCTTGCGAACGAGACTTTGGACAGAACGGATCTCGGTGCGTCTGCTCTGCAAGGTGGCTAGCGGAGACAAATCTGATACGTTTTATATGTTGCCTATAATGCATCAGGAGAACGCAAAGTGGGGAGATCAAGTCAACCTTGAACGCGCCATGGGTGCGCATGTCCGGTTTGGAGGACACTTCGTGCAGGTGTGTCCACATCAACGCGAGCGTTAGCTTGAACCTGACCATACACCTAGGCCCATGTTGACACTACGGCGACATTGATCGACAAGAAGCCTGACGGCGACTCCCTACGGCTCTTGTTCCAGCTCCCGGAGCCAACCTCTGCAAGACCTTCGCTCCTTCCCTATCTCATTCCCAAGGGCTATGTTGCCATTGACGGCGCCTCTCTTACCTTGACCGTCGTGAACGACGCCGACAGGACCTTTGGTGTTATGCTCATCACGCACACCCAAGGGAAGATCACACTTGCGAGGAAATCGATTGGGTCGAAGGTGAACATTGAGGCGGATATGGTCGGGAAATTTGTTGAGAAGAGTGTGACTGCTGCTTTGAGTGGTGGTGGAAGCAGCCATGTCAAATCACTCGTGGAAAAGGTGGTGGAGGAGGTCCTCGCAAAGAAAGGAATACAATAAACACAACAGCAAATAATAGCGCACAATTGTACTAAGACAAGTACTGGTAGTTTCTTAGATGTATTTGAATGTGTCTCGCAATTATAATTTGTTGTCAGCAACCTGTCAGCAAAGGCCCCCGCAGCGAGCGGGTGGCCGACGCGCTGGCCTAAAGTGGAAGCTTGATCAATTGTGGCGGCGTTCTAGTGAGCCGCCTGGGCCTGCTTGGACTCTGACTATCCGTATGCAACCGAGCTAGCTCTCCCTGCTTGCTACTTCCCTTCATCTCCACCATATTATGTACCATGAACGGCCAACTTAGAGCCAAGGTGCGTGAAGTCAGTCTCGGTGTAGTGCTGGCAGCAGCCAAATACATTGCAGATCACTCCGAGATTCGACTATGACCGTTCACGCCCCCCTTCACCGCTGAAACAGTTTCCACCGACATCCGTATCACCAACGCCAGGACAGAGACCGAAGGCGAAGGTCAACTCTAGTGCTACCATCGGTGCACGCAAAGTTGTCGCGACGACCTCTACGTTGAGCGCAACCACTAACACCCGTTCGACGGCCTCTGCACCGCGAGCTCCCATCGCTCGTGCGCCCTCTCCGTTCAAGCCTACACAGGCTCGCTCACCAGCAGCCTCCCCTGGAACAGCTCCTCAGGTGAAAGCCAAGGTTTCCTCATCTGCGCGGTCGAACGTCGCCGCAACCTCTACAGGACCATCACTGCCGGAGCTCCGCCAACGGGCACTCACCGCGAATGACGCGACCGCAGCAGCGCGCGTACGGAGAGGGAGTATCTCGTCTCATGTGTCGGCATCGCCGAGCGCGCTCTCGTCCCGCGCAACCCGCTCTCCTCCACCCAGGCTTGCCGTGACAAGCTCAAACGAGGAGAACCACTCGGCGGGGTCGTCAGTTGTCGGGGGCAGTGCCGTGGGGCAGATTAAGGTGCGCTCGAAGGTTACAAAGCTGTCGGAGCACTCTGGGCAGTCCTCCCAGTCATTACCACCGTCGCCGTCGTTCCCACCGCATACGCGCCCGACTCGCGTCCCGTCGGTTTCAAGCCTCTCAGTGTCACCGCCTTTGCGCCATGCAGAACCTGCGAAGGGCAGCGCGCTCAGCCCAACTGCTACCACACATCATGCGAGATTCCCTGCAACACGCGAGGCACTGTCGCCGAAGAATAGTCCTTTCAGACCCTTCTCATATATAGACGATTCCTCAGCACCGTACATACCGCCAAAGACTGATCCCACTCAAATACCGTTACCCCCACATTCGCCTGTTTTGTCTTCGGTATCATTCTCGTCCAGGTCCTCGATATCCAACACGACCAGGAGCTCTGACGCAACCGGAAGTACAGCATCCCTGCCAAGTCCTCGCCTCAATGGCCACGGACAGGCCACTGGAATAGTGCACTCGCGATCGAGGTCGAGCATGGATGGTCTCGGTATTCAATATTCGCCGCTGTCGCGAGAGCCATCCAGAGAGTCCCCGTCTCCTCCACCGCGAGATTACGAGGATATCGAAGGGTCGGAGGAAGAGGTGGACCGGTACTCAGAGGACGACTCAGAGAGGAAGATAAGAAATGCAGCCAAGTCGAATCGCAAGGTATGTTCTCATATATGCGCCTCAGTCATGTCTTTCATCTAATGGCCTGTAGATCGCGGACCTGGAAATCACGAACAAGTCTCTCCTCGCAATCAACTCCTCGTTAGAGGCCGCCAAGCACCGACAGGCGAAGGAGATACGCGACTTGCGCCGAAAGCTGCGAGAGTCTATCCTCATTCTCCCACCTCGGGCCTACCGCGCAGCCAAGACCTCCTTGTCCACCGAAGGCAATAACCTCGAAGATGATGACGAGGAAGAGGAAGAAGAGGAAGAAGAGGCCGAGGATACCGGCGAGCAGGTGAAGTTGATGGGCAAGAACGACGAGGCGTACCGACGCGTGACGTCTATCATCGAAGCGCTCCTGGAGTCTGGACGGAAAGCACTCGAGTCCACACCGGCCGACTTCAAGGAATCCACTACGGGCGTCACCAAGGTCTTGAGCGAGTACGAAGCACGGTCCTGGCGGGGCGAGGCCTCGTCCTTCCTCGACCGGGACGACGCGGACGCGGACGAGTCCATGACTGCAGACAGCAGACCCTTCACACCCTCGCGTATCGGGCTGCCGCTGGACAGCGAGGCCGAGGTCGAGGCGTTGCTCATGCTGGACAGTAGCGACGTGTTGCAGTCACATCTTCCACCCATTACGGTGACGCCGTCCCCATCACCATAGATAGTCTGGCTTATGAGGTTCATTGCATGCACATGGGTTGGATTATTGATTATGGAGGCAGGCTTCTGCGGAACGACGACATACACTTTGTAATACTCAGCATTTTTCTCTTCATGTACAGGACCATCACGTTACATACCCATGCATTGTGTCACATACATTTATGCTAATACCAAGATTCACTATGAAAGACAGTGCGGGGCAATCGTTCATAGTTGTTTATTCTTCGCCAGGTAACCTGTACTCGACAGTCTTAATTTTGTGCTCTATACCCGAATTACGTGCGTCCCTCAATACCTCCCCGCAATGCTGCACCACCAACCGCTCAACTGCAGCACCCTCACGCCTCCGCGATTCCAACACCTCCTCCAAGTCGTGCCAGCTATAATCGTCCTCGCTGAAGACGCGACCGTGCCGGAAGAACGGGACATTCTCTAACACTAGCGCGGTTATGCACGGCAGCAGCAAGGCCCCAGACCGCTTGTCGTCGGGCTGAGGACGGTGGCTGTGTGCCCTCCGACAGATGGCGAGTGGGTGGTGAGCTCGAGCAACCACAACACGTTCTTCATGCTCCACCCAGTTATGTGCACTTCCGTGACCTTGGGCATGAAGCTGACAAAGCGGTGTATGTTGTCTAGTGCCGGGTGCCATTTTTCTGGCAGGTCGGGCAGCCACAGCGTGGTGACATGGGACAGATGTAGGTTACCTAGTTCTGCTTTGGGCCACGACCCGACTATCACAGAAGGGCTTCGCGCTGGGGAGAAGTCGCCTGGGATCTCTTGGGGATCCCTTCGCCACTCTGGTCGGCCGTCGATGAGAGCCGGAGACTTTTTCCATGCACCCAAGGTCGATTTCTGAATGGAAGCGGCAACAAGAGGCGTGCTGTCTGAGGCAAATCCCTCGTGTATGGCCGCCCAGTTCACTGCCCAGTCGTACAAGTTACCGGGATCCCCGTATAATTCGCGTGGGTCGACGTACAGGCATATCAACTGCACCTTGGCGTCCGACGGGAAGGAAACACGCGACAGTAACGTGGATGAGGACGCGGCGTCGTAACCCAACTCGAGAGACTGGAGTTTGGACAAAGGCAACGCCGTCCCTCTGTCACGGGTTGGCTGTGCGCGCCAGTGAAGCAGCAATTTCAGATGCGTGAGGCTGGGCATGCCTCGCAACGCAAGAAGCACGTCGTCCATTGCGTATAGAGGTGTACGTTCGTTCTTCACCTCTGCAAAACAGAGCGCCAGCTTCTTCAGAGACGTGCACTTCTGCAATGTCGGCAACCCCCATTCAAGCCTGAGTAGATAGAGTTCCTCCAAACGAGTCAGGTCGATAGCGGGGCTGGGGATCTTCTGTGACGGCACAGTTGAGTGAAGACTGATCGATAGGTAGCGTAGCTTTGGTAGGGAATGCAAGCAGAGTGCTGCGACCTTGCTGTAGTCTCTGTAGTCCCATGCAATGATGGTGAGAGAGCGAACGCGCTCGCAAATATCGGGGAAAATACTGGCGAGGTAAGGACGTGGTGGGGCGAGAGATTGTCTGAGACAATGCACCTGTAAGGGCGCGGCCTTGGAACGCAGAAGTATTTGATCCATGATAACATGGTTGTTCGGAAAAATCAGCTGGGACCAGAGCCTTGGAGAAGTGTTGATCAGCGCTCTCCACCGCTGGCATACGCGAGGAATAATGTTAAGCCATCCATAGGGCTGGGGATTAATCTCTTTCACCAATTCTACGAGGAACTCGAAGACCAGGAGCAGTAGCTCATCCGGGAGGCTGTGGATTGAGGGTTGGCTCCTGAACATAGCCGTAGTACGACGTGGATGTGGGAATTGGATGTGGTCTAGCGCGATGAATAAAATGTGGAGGATAGTACCGTACAGATGCACCTTTCCAGTGCTCGTATGCTACCGTACAAGGTCATTCGAACCTATAGATCAAAATCATAACTTAGCAAGCATCCGTGTATGTTAATCTTGAGCAAATCCTTACCCGCGCGCGATGATCTGAATGGTGTACTGAGGTTCGGTCCCTCAGTACGGAAGACACGTCGCAAACACGTCGTGGTAGGAAGTGTAGTACAAGTTGAGTAAAGCGCGCACAAGGGACCCCTAAAGTTTCCGGGGTCCAGACATGGTTGGGCAAGTTCAGCCAGTTCCGGGGTCCCATGCTATGGTCTGCTCGCACTGAGCATACAAGCCTTCGCTCAAATACCTCTCATAAGCAATATTCCACATTTCCGCACTCACGGGTCCAAACAGACATGTCTTATAAACCGGAACCCACTCGCAAATCATTCCGTGAGGTTCCTGTGAAGCAGAGGTCTATATGGGAGTCATGGGCAGGTAGGATATCAAGTTTAACTGCCCAGCGGACGATCACCATTAACATCGTTGTCTGCAGTCTTACCGGCGAAAACACGTCTGAGGATATCGCTGGCAATCACAGGCTTCGCGCTAGGCGGGATGTATATGTCAAATCAGCTTGAGAAAGCACTCCCTACGACTCCTCCAGCTGGCACGAACCCACAGACGAATGCTCCAAACACGTCGAGCTCGCAGTATTGACAATGTTTAATTCTACTGCTAAAATTTGAAATTTTTACAAGGACATGCCCGACACATCATGTAGCCCGAACCAGAGACCCGTTCTCGTCCACTCTTACTCAATTCCTCCGTATGGGTCCGTCAAAGCCAGCGACGCGCGCGTTCGGGACTTGCTCCGGGGCAATGAGACGTGCTGTACTGGGGGCTGGTGTTGATAACGAGCTTGCGGAACGGGAGTAATGATGCCTAGGCCGGTTGGCCATCGGGTTGGAGGAGCTTGCCATTGCGGTGCGTGCATAGTCGCGAATCCCGAGCCAACACCCGTCATATATTCCGTATTCTCGACCTTCTCCACATCATGATCATGGTCGTGTTCCAGTTCTCGCGTCTTCACGGCCGGAGGGATCGTCGGATAGCGGTCGTTGTCATGCGCCAGCCTACGCTCCCAGCCCTCTTTCTCCCAGTCTGATATGAGCTCCTCGACGTGGTCCTTTCTCTGCTTCTTCCACACCAAATCTCGGATGAATCCCCACCACTGGTCGAAAAACACGGAAAGCAACAAGATAGCGGCGACGGCGCTGAAGGTGATGACGGCGACACCGATGATCTTCCATTCTGAGATGCCTTGAGCAGTGGACTGTCCAGTCGAAGTAGGGGTCGGCGAAGATGCAGCAAGAGGTCGAGGCGTAAAGGAAGGAGCGACTTGGGTAGTTGTAGGTGAAATGGTCGTGGAAGTAGCTGGTGCTGATCCGATACTAGAATGGCTGGGAAGAGTAGCTAGAGGCTGAGAGCTGGTTGCGCCGCCACTGGTCTTGGACTCGGTGCCGGTCCCTTTCGCTTTCGTACTCTGATCGAGTCCAAGTGAGAGCTCAGGCAAGGTGGCGCTGCTTGCAGCGGAGACTGGGTGTGTGGAGGTGGTTGTGAATTCAGTGGCATGGTCTAACTTGTGACTGTCTAGGGTACTCGGGGTAGTCTGTTTGGGATCGAAGACGTCGTATAGCCCGCGCTTCGCTGGGGAGAGGACCACCGCCAGGACAACAGGGAGACAAAGAGCGCAGAGTAGTAAGCGAAACGGTTTCATCGGCTTCACGTTTTGTTGAGGTAACAATCACATCCAGTAGAGAAAGAAGGCAACCAAGGCAGCGAAGACCAGCTTCAGGTGGTGAGCGTCGGCAGGCAAGCATCGAACAAGTGCGAACTCGACGTCTACTTTGAAGTCCACGAGGTTCGGTTCGCGTGCGATGTGTCACGTGGCTATCTGGGGCCCATCGAACCGAATCGCTGAAAGACTGCACCAACGAAACGTCAATCACCGCTTCAGCCCAAAGCACCATCTTCACAGCAAACTCAACAGGCCTTAGTGGGGATGAGGCGAGCTAACTACCTATGGGTCTCATATCATAACTGATAGGTCGTCTCAGTTGCCCGACTACGAACGTCACGGTTGCGTTCAACTGTCAATGTATCATGGGTTTGGACAGCGAAACTGGGACGCAAGGATGCAATCAGGTTCTTCTGCTGTCCTTACGGACAAGTATGTAGCGGTCAATGTTTCCCTATGATTGGTGAGTGAATCCTAGCTTCGTATGATGCAAATGCTCATCCACGCTTCTATCCAAGCTTCTCCTTCAGCAGGGTCCCACGGGGAGCCCGGGTGAGCGGTCTCCCGGTGGGCCTCGCTCCTACTACCGCTCGAGCAAGCTTCTCCTCCCGGCACCTGGGAGCATGCGATGAGCCTTCTTGACCGTTCTGCTCCAGGCTACTCCTCCCTGAATCACGTATCGCAAGTAGTCATACGGACCTGTCAAAGCGGGACAACCTTCCATCCAGTGCAAACCGTCGTCTGGAGCATGGTTCAATTAGACTTCGCAGGGTGCAGTTCGATCCTGTGCGATGTCCACCTGGTGACCTTCAGTTCAGAGCTACAGATTCCCAGGCGGGGTTCGCGTCAGCGATGCAGCGTGTGCCGTTCAGCTGAATTCTCACCGGAGCAACGCTGCAGCTCAAACGAATCCGACGCACCGATGCCATATACATGACGCAACACCCAGTCAACTCGCCTTAGTCTGTCACTTTCTCCAATCAAGCACGTTGGCGACCGAGAAGCTGAGCATCGACAAGTCATTTCAGATGAATCTAACACCATATGCTCTCCACGGCGGAGCTACGGATAGATCTGTATAAAAGGGCGTCGGAATGGGCCGTTACTGCAGTGGAACACAGCGACCCAACGCACCATGTTCTCTGCCTCCTCCCTCCTCGTTACGCTCACTCTCGCGGTCGCGGTCGCGGCCAGCCCGGTCGTCTCTATTCGCGAAGGGCTGATCACCCTGCCCATTGCGAAGCGCGTCAACTTCACGAGTGGCGGATCCCTTGTTGCGCGCGACCAGGCTCGCGCGAGCCAGTTGAAGCGTGTTGGTGCGCTCAAGAGTGGCGGGTTCGCTGAGGATGCCGTCATCAGCACTCCCGCGACCAACCAGCTCGTCGACTACGTTGTGAACGTATGTAACTGGTTATGCATCGCCGCGTTCAACGGCTGACAGACTTCCTTAGGTCGCCGTTGGGAGCCCAGCCACCACTTGTATGTCCTCCCAAAAATCATCTTAGCTCATTTGCTCATAGCGCTTTAGATTCGCTTTTGGTGGATACCGGAAGCTCCAACACTTGGGTCGGTGCTGGCAAGGCATACGTCAAAACCTCAACGTCTACGCAGACATCTGATCGTGTGGTAAGAGCGCACTGCTCCGCTTGGACAAGCAGCGAACACTCATGCATGTTTAGTCGGTAACATACGGATCCGGGTCATTCTCTGGCACTGAGTTCACGGACACTGTATCGCTTGGAAATGGCTTGACCATCACCAAGCAATCTATCGGCGTTGCTTCCACTTCGCAGGGTTTCTCCGGCGTGGACGGTATCCTGGGGTGAGCGATCCTACAACTCATGGATAGTGTAAAAACTGACCACGGTAATTTCCAGAATTGGACCGGTGGATCTCACCAGTGGTTCGTGATTGCTCCCTTTACGGAGCTTGGCAAAGCCTGACCACGCCTTTGACTAGGCACTTTAAGCCCTGATACTCGGAACACAATTCCCACAGGTCCGTTTCCACGCGGCTTCCTTCTCCACTCTGAGCTTATCACTGTGCTTGCACGTCAGTTACCGACAACTTGTTCTCACAACGCGTCATTACGTCAAACCTGGTTGCCGTCTCGTTCGAGCCAACGACCTCGACGTCCAGCCCTAACGGCGAGCTGACTTTCGGAGGCACCGACTCTAGCAAGTTCACAGGGACCATCAACTTCACGTAAGGCCTCTTATATTTTATTACTTGCAAAGGCGCTCACATGACATTTACCAGTCCCATCACGACCACTTCGCCTGCCTCGGAATTCTGGTGTGTAAGATTTATGAGAATGTTTAGCCTGGTCACCGACATGTTCCGTTAGGGGTATCACACAGACCATTCGCTACGGTACCTCCACCTCGATTCAGACAAGCAGCGCTGGTATTGTCGATACCGGTACCACCCTGGTCCTGATTGCATCGGACGCATTCACCCGGTACACCCGTGCCACCGGCGCGGTCAACGACGCAGCCACGGGTCTTCTGCGCCTCACTCCCACTCAGTTCGCAAACCTGCAGAGTTTGTTCTTCACCATCAGCGGTGTCTCCTACGAGTTAACTGCGAACGCCCAGGCGTGGCCGGTACGTGCTCACCAGCACATGCATTCTGTGCTTGTGCGCTGACGTATCGTCTACAGCGATCTTTGAACACCGCCATCGGCGGCAACGCTAACAGCGTGTACCTCATCGTTAACAGCGTCGGAACCCCCACTGGTGAAGGTCTGGACTTCATCAACGGTATGACCTTCCTCGAGCGGTTCTACTCTGTCTTCGTGAGTAGTTTGCATCATCTACAAACACGACGTCGCTGATCTTGTGTACAGGATACCGCGAACAAGCGCGTCGGTCTCGCCACCACGTCATTCACGCATGCGACTACCAATTAATCGAGGGTTCGAGCCACGAAACACCACGATGGCTTCATGTACTTTCACTCAGCACGAGCACTATATGTATACAAGAGACGCTTCGCTTTGACTTCAGCACGAGATCATGCTTATTGGCAGCTTGGGCAACACCTGCTACTGTAAGCACCGCGGTCAGTGTAAATGCCATTGATCGGGCGGTAACGGTGCCGCCCGATGTGTGTGAGTTACTTATTACAGCTGGTTGCAATGTGCATGTCGTCAGCCGTACAGTATCCAAAACGCATCCTGCCCATCTCGCCTGGGCCTAACGCGAACGCCTCTCGAAGCCAGCAAGCGCCAGGCCAGCGTTCCGCGGGTGCAGCAGTGGCGCAATTTCTTCCAGCCACGAGGAGACTTGCGTGATACCCGAGTCGGCGTCGGGGCGATCCTGCATGTGCTGATGCGGGTGTATTCTGATGTGTATTCCGTTGTGCCCATCAGGGGCAACGGGAAGTGGTGAATAAAAGTACCTCCACCCTGAGCGTCGAGCCATCCTGGTTGCCATCTACTCGTAACCCCTGTCGTGGACCGTACGGGCTCGTGCGGTCCAGTATGTCCGCAGATGTAGACCCGGAGCTCGTCGAGGAGATTTACCAAGGGTACGTGCCACGTACTGAATGTCCTAACGTTCTGTACGCTAACCTCGAGTTATGCTTCACAGTTTGATCAGTGGTTGGATCAACACCGGAATCCAAGGTTCATTACCTTCCGCTGCTTCTTGAGACACACTGACACGAAGAGTAGCACTGGTTATCTACGAATACATCATCACCTTCTCGGACGAAGTGTTCGTGGTTTGGAGGAAGAAGTTCTCCCTAACGTCCTTTGTCTTAATTGCTATCCGCTGGTGCATGGTCCTCAATGTCATCCTCCAGAACTGGCCACCTTCGGACGCGGTCTGTTTATTCCACTCCAGTGCTTTCATGCTCGTGCTGACGCGCGGAGGGGTTGATACGACAGGCGTGAGCATTTTTATTTACAGACATAGCTTTGGACTCGACGTCGCTGATCACAAGAAATACAATGATAGCTGTTCGCCGGTCAACCGAACGAATAACGTGGTTATCTGGATAGGCTACCTTGGCGTTGCATGTAGGTCATGTCTATTTCCCCGCTTTCTTTGGTCCCTCAAACTAGTTAGACTTCTCCGCCTTGCGAGTCTCCGCGTTATGGGGCAACAACAAATACTTGTTTTTCTTCGTATTTGCCCTCGGCTCAATACCAGTATGGACGAACCTTGTGAGTTGTCTATGAATTTCTGGTTTCACTAGAACCTTACAGCTCTGCAGTATACCGCGGTTCATTCTCATTATGGTTACACAGGCTCAGACTTGTACGGATGCTATCAGGACATCGATTATTCTGAGTACACCATCACAGTGTGAGTGTTCACAATATTTATAGTTACGCGTTGGTCTGACAAGTATCTAGTTGTACGTGGGTTTTCTATGGCGATAATGCCGGGTCAATGCTGATGTAACTCACGCTAGTGCATTTGACAACTCGCATTTTCTTGCTTGCAATGGATGCTTTTGTCCTTGTGCTAACTTGGGTCAAGACCTACCGACAATGGCGGGAGGCTCGGCGTCTGCACCTCTCCATGTCCATCGCGACATGTCTTCTCCGCGATGGTACGTCTTGATATCTATGCACGCGACTATTCGTAAACGTACATTCTTTTCCTGCAGGGACTGTGTATTTTCTGTTCGTACGCGAAGTTACTTGAGGGTGCTCGGAGACTGAAGTGCCTTAGCGTTTTACTAGGGATCAACCTGGCCCAGATCCTCACGTATAACCTTGTGAGTTATTTCCCTTGTCCCTGCCGCCTGCACTATGCACTATACACTAATAACCGCCATCACAGACGTTCGCCCCCGTGAACCTCTTGATCTCAGTTATGGTACGTCCTTCCCGCTTATGCTGCGACCGTCCCGTCTCACGCTTCCCCAGCCATCCGTGCTCATGAGTCGCTTCATCATGAACCTGCGCCAGGTCACCAGCAACCCCACGACCGTGGACATCGAGACGGACATGCACGGGCTTCTCTCCGCGCTCGTCTTCAGGAACCGTGCGGCGCTGATCGGCAATCTCGGGCAGCCTATCGGAGTTCGGCGAGGAGACGTCCGGCGACGGCGATAATTACGGGAGGAACACGCAACACGAAGAGCACGAGCTGCGGGAGCAGGTAGGCAGGCCGCTTGCAAACTCCAGTTCCGAGACACATGGAGACGCTGAAGTTGCGGTGAGTTATTTACTGCAGTGGCTTGCTGTGAAGTCCACCGCCTCATTCCATTCGTTGGATGGTAGGGTCCATCCAGATCTGTCGTGTGATGCTTACCGTGGGCTTTTATTCTCCTGATTTCTACAGTAATAGTAGCGTCGATTGACTATCCTAGAGCCTTTTATTCTCCTAAGCCGAGGAATGTAAATATGGTTGTACAGTGTTTGCGGTGAAAAATCTACTCTCATATCAAATGAACTCCTGTCGAGGCACTTGCTACACCCAATGATGCAGCCTCGCGCAGGGTGCACGCTGCGGTTAGTACCATATATTCAATAATGTAGACAGCCACGCAAAGCGAATAGTGCGCTCCGCTGAAAAGTCCTGGTGCATTTCTACATTATAGTGTACATTCCTGCCGGGTCATATACTCCTTTCGATGGTGGGTATTCCGCGTCTACTCATCCTCCGTCGCCCTCTGAGCACGTTTCGCGAACTACGACGCGAGATTCAGACAAATGCATTAGGTCAGAAAGCGAGTCACTTACGACGGCTGCGAGATCCATCTGCCCGCCGAGGCCAGCTGGCTTCGCCGCGCCTCCTGGTTTCGGGGCAGCAGCGGGCCGCGACGCCGTCGGCACAGGCGGTTTTCCGGGCGGCCGCGGTGCGCCAGGCTTGGCAGCGACCGGGGGCGGCGGCTTCGGCTTGTTTCCCACGGGCGGCGGCGGCGGCTTCCCAGCGAGAGAGCTTCCTGGCCTGGAGGTCGTGGGAGTCGTGCCGTTCGACGAGCCGTTGGTCCCAGCGGACGGAGTCTTCTTCCATGGCGCCGCGGACCCGTTCGCCGGGCCCATTCCCGGGAAGACGGACACCGGCTTTGCGGAGGCACTGGCTGACACCGACTTGGGTACGATCTTCGCGGCCGGGGCGGCAGCGGCAGCCGGTGCTGGAGGGACGACGGAGGCTCGCTTGGGGGCTCCGGGAGGGGGCGGAGGCGGAGGGAGCGGAGCAGCCGCGACCTTCGGCTTTGGAGGGACGAGTTCGAGGTAGTTGTTGGGTGCCCAGCCTTCTTTGCCGTCCTTTTTCACGAGCCACCAGCCGTTGTCTTCCTTCTCGACGAGCTCAACGATGTCATCCTTCTTGAGAGTCATCTCGCCTTCCTGCCCTTGGAACGCAAACTTAGCTTTGTACTGTTCAGCTTCAGGCTCAGATGGTGGAGGCGGGGGAGGAGCTGGTGCACGGGGAGGGGCTGGCGGCGCGCGATGAGCGGCGCTAGAAGATGCTGCCACGGAGGCCGGAGTGGCGGCCGCGGATGGGGGAAGTTTCGCAGCAGCAGGTGTGGATTTCCCTGGGAGCGGCCTGGCCGCTGGTGTCGCCCTCGAGGCGGTTGGTTTCTGTAGAATATGTTCAGCTCGGTGATTTACGAAAAAGGGAGCAAGGAGAACGTACGCTAGGGCCGCCTTTCTTCAGCAATTTGCCTTGCGTGATCGGCCGCACAACACCTTCTTTACGCTTGGCAGGTGGTCGAGAGAGGCTGCTTGGCGGCTCGCCAGATGAGATGTGCACCGCGTGACTCTTGTAGTTCTCATCGCTCTTGGACATCTCATCCTTGACGAACTTGACGGCATCCCTCTTCTCCTTCTTCTTGGTGTACTCGATACTGGCGTTCATGTTCAGTCAAACTGCCCCGTGATGATGGGATAGGTGTACTTACGTTGGACCGATCTGAACCTGGATCACCGCAGAAGTGAGCGTAAGAAGGTGTGTTGTGAGCTCGGTCTTGAAAACACAGTGAATAAGAGGGTCGCCTTCTTCCGTAGGACCTAGATTCAGCGCCTAGAAACCAACAGTAAACGTGATAATACTAGTCACGGCGTTCATACAAGCATACCATCCAATCATCTTGCAAGTTCGACATCGAAATAGACTTAATTTGGCTCAGATTGACCCTACGTTCCGTGCTAAAGCCAACCTGCCCGTCCTTGCTGGTCGCATTGACGATGATGTACAATGTCTTTGCAGTCTATAGTTGGCGATGTAAGTGTAGTTCAATGGTACAAACAGAGGAATAGCACTGACAACTACTAAGAACCTCGGGCTCAACTTGCTGGTGCGGCCGAATTTCGAGATGAGGACCTGGATTCTGGAGCTGAACACAACCCTCTCGGCTGCAAATGGATATGGTATGAACAATCGCACTAAATGGCAGATGAAAGCACGCACATGTACCAGCTGCACTCGCTAGTTCCTCGCCAAGACCGCTCTTCCCATTGACGTCCAGGTAATCGCCCATAAACCGTCTGTAACTGAGCAAACTGTATCTGCGCCTTTCCTTGCGTCCGGCGAGGATCTGATGTCCGTAATCCCGAACCTTGGCGTACTCTAAGCCCTCCTTGTTGTTCTTCCAGAACCGCTGAATACGTCTGGCGCACTCGTGCTTGTATCGCATATAGTTGCGCCACGCGCGCTGGATCCTGCCAGCCATATTGTGCCAGTATCGGTCTCGCATGGTCTCCAGGGCAAAGAGCTGTATTCCCAGTTATTAGAACCTACTCGCGCACGCGGGGACAATCAACTTACCGTCTCGGGATTCTTGATGAACGCCTTCGTCGTGCCCATCTGCCATTCCTCCTTCGCGATACCGGTGTCAGTCAGGATACGCTCGCATCCCGATTTGGCGTCGCCCGACCACGTGTACTCGCCGGCGTAGGAAGTGGAAGGAGACAACAAGTAGAAGCGCTCCACCATCTTCTCGAACGTGTTCCTGTACGCGAAACCAGCACGGCGGACACGGATATTCTCTTGGAGACCAAGGTACTTGACCTGATGCAAGACGGCCTTGGTGTCGTATTCGGTCGAGCTACGATTCTGGTTGGGTTTGATTGTACGAATGTATGAAGGCTGAGCACGCATGAGGTTCTCAACCAATGCTTGCGCGGATGTCTGAGTATAAACTCAGTACCAAGGTGAAACGCTTTAGAAGTATGCCTACCCTGATCCTGTCACCTGCAGTTGGAGGACGCTTCTTGCTGTTGGGATCGGGACGGTCGGGGAAGAGAGTCTGCAAGAATTGGTTGCTGCTAATACCGATGACGTCCAGTAGATCTTTGAGCAGGAGATCCTTGTTCTTGTCAGTCATTCCAGCAACGTTGTACATGACATCTCCAGCGTAGTGCTTGACAAGGAACTGTGCGCCACGGGCCTCAAAGTGGGCGTTCGAAGACAGCGCGGCGGTACGCTGGATGAAGCTATTGTCGGCAGCGGTGGGGTCGGCATGGGCGGTTGCGCAGGCGTCGTTGAGAGCAGCGAAGATCCCAGGGGGCCGACGTTCCTCAATCAGGTCGCACACAATCTTGTTGTTGAAGTACTTGATCGGCGTCCACTTGATTTGTTCTCGTACGTATTCCTCCTGCTCGGTCTTCAAGGTGAGCTCAATGAAGATCTGCTGCAACTTCTCGTTGACATAGTTGATGCAAAGCTGCTCAAACGAATTGTCCTATCCAAAAGGCCGATCAGTGAACACGTGGATGCTCTGCTCATTGTTGTACTCACCTCGAAAATTTCGAACCCGAAAATATCCTGTGACACAACATGAACTTGAAGCTTCAATTGGAACACCGAAAGCATGCTCACCAAGATACCGATGAGTTGAGCCGTTGCCGACCTTGGCTTCATCGATACGTTGATCCTTGAGACGATCCACTCAAAAAGGTTGTTGTAAATAGCCTTCGCAAGCGCATCTCGTGTTGAGCTTGCTTGCGCTGGGTTGAGCGGAATATCGTAGACAGACCCACGACGACCGCCGTGCTGGGTTTCCTACCACCCGGATCGACAATGCCTTTTGGATGAGAGCAGGCTCGACCTCCATCAAGTACGCGACGAAGTCAGTTACGTTGGTGTCGGCGATCTCTGCGTTGCCATCGTCCTTCTCCGCGTACTGAACATTTCCTAACCAGAGGATAATTGCAAGCATACGGAAGATCTCGCTTTGTTCGTGATCGGTGAGACCGATGACTTGCATAGCTCCCTAGAATGCGGTTGTAAGTTGTAAGGAATGCTTCCAAGATTCAACCTGCTCACGAGTGTGTCGTTGAAGTCCTTCTCATCATCGATACCAGGAACATCCAAGCAATTACTGACACTAGTATACGCGTAAGCCTCAGGTCCTTGAAGACCGTAAGCCTCTGAGAGCACATCAGCTTTGGGGTAACGCAGATTAAACACAGTTATCTCTCACCGCGTTGCTCCGGACTAGCAGCCTTGGTGAACTGGTAGAAAATGTGGAAGTTCCTCTCGTTCTCTACTTGACCCACAACTCGGCCCTTCTCCAATAGATAGTTCGTGATCTGGGCGCCCACGGGTTCTCCGTGATCGTTGAACATAATCTCAAGGTATTTGCCCTGGGCATGTGGATGAGAATAGTATAGGCACATGTAGCATAATTGGACTTACATGACGACTTGAGTTGTTATTTCTTAGGGTTTTGGCACACCCAAAACTCTCAAGCAGTGGATTGGTCGCGAGCACCATGTCCTTGATCTCCTGAATGCTGCTATCTTGACCTCCTGAGACCGCCGCAATGTATTGCATAATCCGCTTCGCCGCCTCCGTCTTTCCTGCGCCGGACTCTCCGGAAATGATAACACACTGGTTCTCTTTATACGCGTTCATATTGTAGTACGCGGATTCGGCAATACTGAAGACGTGTGGCGGGACTTCCAGTCGGTTCTTTCCCTTGTATCTTTGTAGTACTTCCTCAGTATAAATTCCCAAGTCTAAGCAATCGTGCAGATTGAGCGATCGAAAGCAAGACCCAGTCAATAGAGCGTACATACCTTTGAAGGGATTGACTGATATCAACACAGAACCAATGTAGGTGTAGATCTCGCCGTTCGTCCACCGTTTCTGCAAGTTCTCATTGATACTCTCGTTGGTGATCGTGGTCAGCAGTGTCATGTCCGACACGCCAACTTGCTTCTTCTTGAACCCCTCTTCCAATCTGCCTGTAGATTCGTCGTACATCAAGGATTCGAGCATGCTAATATTTGGTAGTTATCACACCTTGGCCACCTTAGCTGGCCCGCCCTTCTTAGGCGCAGCGGCAGACTTCTTCCCGGCCTTCTTGGACGGGGCCTAACATAGGGTGGTCCGTCAACATTGCGGCAAGGCGAATGAGCTCATTACACCTACCATGATTGTAGAGTCTTATACGGAAGTTGTAGCTAAATGAATATGTCGGGGGACGGCGCGTCTAGAATGATAAGTATGCCGGTAGCGGTCGTTGTCGGCGTAGAGTCTGGAAGCGGTATCTACGCGACGGCGGCGAGTTCCAGGGAGGGGCCGTCCGAGATCAACTCCGCTGCAGTTGAGCTCAGTGTTCTGGATGGTATGGTGGACGGAAGGTAGTGGTAAGAGTAAGACCCGTGCATGAGCACGCTGCAGGGCTGTTGTCCCAAGCCGATGACGGCGTCGGATTCCAGGCCCGCAGTCAGGCGTCTATTCTACTTCTTGTTGTCCGGGACCGCAGATACCAAGCGTATGCAGTCGGTTCATCGAGTCTTGCTCAGAGTGTGGTTGCTAACATTGAGTAGCTAGCTGAGTAAGTGACCATGCATTTATTTGAGTCCCGTATCCGACTACATTTCATCCCATTCACTAGGAAGACTGGAGGTCTATACAGTCAGCGTAAGCCCACTATCCAGCAGCAGCTTCAGGGCTTCGGCCGCAGGAACCAAGGCAGGGTTATTCGGGTTGCTTGACCCAGTCCTAAACAGCCGAACCAAAGCTTGGTCCAAGCCGATCGCCTGTGCACGGCTGCCGAGCTCCTGCGCGCAGATGTATCGACACCAGCCAACCAGTTGCGAATACACGCCACTCCGCGATGGACAAGACCAGGGTCGGGTGCCGTGCTGACCTGTTCAGCCGCTGCCGAGTCATCGCCTTCTTCCTCTCGCGGAATCTGAATGGATGGGTCGATGAGCTGGCTAAGGATTGGCAACGACCTGTGTTGATCCCTTTCGAGTTCCAGCAGCAGCTTGCACGCATGCGGCGCAGAGGTCAGCATCGCAAGTGCTCCAGATGCAGCGAGACGGGTCTTCAGATCGTCGACATCGCAGAGAGCTATGAGTACGTGCACTTTGGACTTCGAGCTCGCAGATTCATCGCCGCCGTATTTGTTGAAGATGTCCTCACTTCCACCTATGAGGTTGCATACGAGTTCGGTGGCTGCTCTCCGGACAAGGGTGTGGTCTTCCAGCATCAAGAGCTCAACCTTGTTCATGAGACCCTGCGCCGCCGCGATTCTCGATGCGACTTCTGCACTCTGGGATGCCAAGTTGGTCAAGGCCATGATGGCCTCGAACCGTTGCAGGAGCCCGGAAGACGGGTGGACCAAGAGGAGAGTAAATGGTCTTATCGCGTCATAGAGACTGCCTTCGTTTGGCCCGAATACTTGTACGGGCGATCCTGTAATCGCAAGTTTGGCTAAAGCCTGGATACACTCAAGGTCGGCACGCTCGAGCGGAGGCACCTTCTCTGCATCCTTAGGATCCTTTGGAGGCGGAGGTAGAAGACCTTGGATGATAGTGATGAGGGCCTTGGCTCCTCCGGCCTGCAGGGTCTTGCCTCTATTCGCTTGATCCTCGACGAGGCTTAATAGAGCCTTCCCAACAGTGAGGCGAGTCGCACGACTGTCTGACGTACGTACGGCATTCGTCAATGCGTCCAACGCCCCGGCCTGTATAAGCCGCTTGCCCCTCGCCTTAGCATGCTCGTCGTCTTCTAGCGGATTAATCTCAACCCCACTGTCCTTGCTTGCAGTACTCGCCATGCGTCTCAGCTTCGCGATCTGCGCCTCCTCCTCGGTAAGTCGGGGACGGTATGCGGCAATGTTCGAGATGATAGCGACAACGCCGTATACTGGAGATGATGGTGTAATTTCGCCGCTTATGGGCTGCGAAGAATTTCCTTTACGACGGGGAATGACAGCAAAGAGCTCGTGCAAGAACTGCGTGTCTTTCGACAGCTGTTCCTTGACCACCGGGTTGATACTGAGGTACGCGAGTCCTTCCACCGAGTCGCCCATCGAGCTCAACGCATCGCGCGACACAACCATGCCCTTCATCAACGACGCAAGATCTTCGTCAGAGCTGGACACCACTGGCTTCTCCGCACCCGTCACAGCCCCAGCATCAGCTCCAGCACCTTGGGATAGCTTGACAAGAGCCACAGCTGCGGCAGCTCGGAGCGTAGTGTCCTGCGACCTCTTCGCTTTCACCTCGAGCCACTCGACGCATTGGCTTGGAATGACGGCACGACAGGCTTTGTGCCCCGCAGCCTGTGCAACAAGCTGGGCTGCCGCTCGACTGATGGGCAGGGAGGAAGGATAGAGATCAACACAGTCAACGACGCAGTCGATGACTCCGTCGCGTTGTAGAATGGCCGATGCAGCACCCCAGTCGACCTGAAACAACGCGGCGAGAAAGGATAAACCTGCGATAATTTCAGCTTCAGCGGGATCACTGAGTTTTTCCCCAACAACAGAGGCAAAGGGCTTCGCAACGGCATCAGTTGGCGCATCCTGATCGGTCTTCGAGGGCGGGTTGGAGTCCCTTATCCGTTGAGAAGCGGCAGAGAGGGCGACGTATGCTTTCGTTCGTACGCCCTGCGCAACCGAAGGTCCGAATGCCTCCACCAAGACATTCACTTCATCGGGTAGAGGAGAAAATGCCTTGTCTTGTGTCCTCTTGATAACTGCGTCGAGTTTTGACTCCAAGTCCGAGGCCATAACTGGTCCTGTCGAGAGAGCATTGAGCAGGGGAGAGCCACTCTATCCTCAAACGATGGGTGTACCGAGTTGATATGAGATTCGACAAAGCCTTCCAGCACGATTCAGCAGGTCTCTGGCGGCTCCGAGTGATAGGAACATACCAGGCTGGCTGTATCCGTGCAGACCTACTCTCAAAATGATGATGAGTGTTGCTTTCAAGTCTCGTTGAGAAACGCCCATACATCATCAGTCCCTCCCGATCGATCTTGGGCGCCAATCAAGTAAACTCGCCAAATTCCTTCTGACTGGCAGTGACTGCCTCTTGCTCTGTGTTCCTTCCCTGTACCTCTGTTCTCCGCTTTGAACCCCACATAAATCTCGTGGGACAGTCATGGATAGTGGGGAAGGCTCCTCCATGAGTGCCGTAGACTCAGACCAGATAATTGAGTTTGGGCACACGATCCTCCTCACCCTGCCTAGCGGTGATCCACGGACGCTGAAGTTGGAGAAAGACCAGTATGTTCTTTAATCTGCAGTAACTCCCATTGCTTACATGTGAAACAGGACTGTCAACCTTGGGAAGTTTGGCTCGTTCTTCGCCAATGACCTCGTCGGACAGCCGTACGGACTGAGCTATGACATCGTGAACAAGACTCTTAAAGTGAAGCCTCCTCGTACTATACAGGAAGTAGGTATGAGAATAAATCTTCTCAGAAGTTCTGTCTCTAACAGTTGAATTACAGAGGATACCGATGCTACCAATGAGTTGATTAACGACGGAGAGTTCGTGCAGCCGTTGACCCTGGAGGAGATCGAAAATTTGAAGAAATCAGGACTCCCGGCCGCAGTACGTAACTACGTTGAGTAGCAGTAAATATACCTAACTTTAAACATTACACAGGATATCATCAAAAAGCAAATAGAACAGCACGCCAACTATGAACTTAAGACAGAGTATAGCAAAGAAAAGTATAAGAAGCGAAAAGAAGCCAAGTATGTACACACGTATCCTAGACTCCTCGTTGCTAAGGCTAACTGACTCAAGATACTCGAAGGGTTTTACAACAGTCATTCCGACACTGTTTAACGTATGCGAATACTGGTTCACTAAAGACCACGACCGCTTGCGCGACATCCGGTCGGATACCCTTTCGCAGATACTGAATCTTGCGAGTATTCGTCCAGGAGGGCGCTATCTGTGTGTTGACGATGCATCAGGGATTGTTGTGACCGGCATTCTCCAGCGGCTGGGAGGTACGCAGACTGTCTATCCTACTGAAACATACTCACGGCAGCTATTCCAGGTCAGGGTCGCTTAATCACGATTACTGACATTGACTCGCCTCCTGCATACCCGTGCATGGTGCATATGAACTTCCCGAAAGAATATACTGCGATCCTGACCTCATTTAACTGGGCGATAGCCGACGAGGAGTACACTCCAAGTGAGTACTCGAATGCCGACTGAGCCTCTCGATACTTACGGCTCATGAAATCTGTCAGTACTGGCTTCACACGAACCGCCAAGCGGGGCTTTCAAACCCGAAGGACAGAAGAGTCGGTTGAATAAACGCAAAGTAGCTTCTGATACACTGCTGCGCCATCGCGGGAAGAACTATTCGCTGGTGAATTTGACGGGTACGTTCCGAGATGGCTCTTAGCACATGAGGTGCATAACTAATATGTGGGCATTATCTGATGCAGACTTATCGTGGCGAGTCAGTACGACCCATGGTCGATATTGGACAAACTCTACCCTTACCTCGGCGGCTCCGCTTCGATTGTAGTCCACAGCCCGCAGGTACAAGTGCGTCTCTTCTCGACAAGCTGTGGAAGGGATACTATTGTTTAACTGAATGCCCGATAGATCCTGTCGGACTTGCACACAAAGCTCCGAGATCTACCAGGATACTTGGGCCCGAGTCTGACTGAAGGATTTCTGCGCCGTTACCAAGTGCTCCCCGGACGAACGCATCCTACCATGAACACGTCAGGGACCGGCGGTTTCATACTACACGCTATCAAAGTGTATGCTGCAGCTCATTTGAACATCAACTGCGAGTGCTTATGGTTCACTTATCCCCACAGGTATGATGATCCCACAGCATCATCGGTAATGGCACATCGCCAAAAAGCGAAAAAGGCTCGCCTTGAAGCGGCGGATGTAGCTGAAAAAACGGCGTCAACGACACCCGCACCCGTCACGGTAGACGCTGAGCTAATCGAAGGGGAGTCGAGCATGGTCGAGAGGGACGCTAGTACGCCCTTATTCGCAGCAGAGCAGGACGTAGCCATGGAGTCATAATCGGGATGTTGGGGAAGCTGAAAAGTAGCCATGTAATATCATTTACAAGCTAGTATACGTCTATAGCTCCCATTACATAGTGCTATTAGTCAAACATAGTGTTGTGAAGCGTCCCGGACGCGGAGAGTAACGCCGCTGAATCGCCACCAAAGGTGTTGAGACGAGAGATCAGTCATCCTGAGGAGGACCAAACCGGAATCTCTTGTAAAGTTTTAATAGCACGTCGTTAGAAGTGAGGGTGAGGATGCTGCAGGATGTGTTCAGTGACATTGTACACAGAATGAATGGTATAGTACGGACGTGTGTGGTGCTATGCGCAGAAAATGCGCTGTCGAGCCCTTGTACCAGCCAAGAGGACCTTCGGCTTGCAATGTTTTCCATAAGCAGTCTATAGGATTCTTATACAAGAGCCCGACGTGTCTCCCATCCGGCATCACCTTCGTCGGTTGGTTGTACATACGTGTCAGAGCCTGTAAGTCTGTGTCAGCTAATTCGATATACCTGAATCGGGCAAACTCACCGTGTCGGCAGGTTGCATCATGATGAGCACGCATATGCCAGATACTGAGCTGCTAGCAAGGTACGTCCATATACTGTCAGGATCCGAGATACCATTCTTCGCCAGCTGGTTCTTCGTCCAGTTGTATGTTGGTAGTTGGACCTACGAAACGACTCGGTTATGGCATGCCTCACGTACTGGTGATGTGGACTCACAGACGATCCCATGGAAGTTCTTAGGACGGCGGCATCGACTCCACGCACAAGGCCCCTAAAGCCCTCCGCCCGGAATATTGTTGACAGGGCGTCGAATGAGTTTTTGTAGAAGTGCTGGGCTCCAACCGGTAGTGCAGGCGAATATGCCTAGTACGTTGTCATCAATATTAGTTCTCAGCTGCACATAGGAAGATAACTTGCCTGCATCCGTGCTTTTATCAAGAACAAGGGGTTTCCAAGAGCAGCTACAGAGGTTACATTATCAGTATCCCGCATTTACATAGGTAGTTATTACCTACCGCCAACTGCACCGCTCGCTGCGCCTGCCGCAACTGACGTGACTGGCATCTGGTCCTCCGGCCGAAGACCAACGAGCCGGTTCAGTGTTCGTCTGAGTGGTTCATAGAATCCTACAAGGAATGAGATGAGGCGGTTACAAACTGCGGGCGGCATGCTTACCGAGTCTTGAGCCGTTCAGCAATATCTTGAGCGAAACTGGTTGAGTTCTACACCTTCTCGTCATAAGAGTGATGGCTCACTTGGTATGCATACTACTGGGTGTCAATGTATGCAGAGGTGAAATTATGCAACACTACTCACGGCCGGCGGAAGACCCCTTTGCATCCCACGGATACCCTCATACTTCCACGTTTTCGCCAGCACGTCGAACACGTTCTTATATACCCTCACACCCCCATCCTTCGCGAGTTCACCCTGCAGCTGCATTCGTGTCTTTGCGACCTCTGGGACATTAGATACTGTCACCTAAGCAAACCATCATGTCTCGTCAGAAGTGTGATTAGGTTGAGTTATACGCTTGGAAGAACACGTACCGCAACGCATCCTGCAATGCCACCTAGGACGAAACCTTCCGCCGTCGAGATTGCTTGAAGATTCTTAGACTTCTCCTGGCTCATTTCAGAGAAGTGTTAGACACAAATGCAGGCTGGGGGAAGATATATAGGTTAACCAAGCGCCAGAAGAAGCGGGAGGGATGCGACCCCGTTCGGAGTACCGGGCATGTTTGAAAGCTCGTCAAACGCGTCGGGGTCGAATGACTCTTTACGCGCTCATCCCCGATAACCCCGATCATACGTAGTCGGACATTTTATACTTTAGTCGCTGCAGAGGATCGATATACAGTAGGTATAACAGACACACTTTATGTAACTATCCAAAAATTTAGACTGAGCATGAGACCGGAGACGGTGTACATGTAAGGGTGCGTAAGAATGCAAGACATACAGACCCAGAAACCCTTACGCCCCGTCCCCTCTACGAAGCCGATTGAACTTGGGCAACATTTCCCGCAGGTACTCTGCATGTTTTCTTCGCAGATCCGCTTCCTGTATTCGTCCTCTTCCACTCCATACGCGACGTTCCGAATTTGGGCCATATATGACCGTGTACTCATCCAGAATCTCCTCTTCTGTAGGGACGACCAGGCAGCCGGCACCGATCACACAGTAAGAGGACAGCCGCGTTGTAAAGTGTATTCTGGCTTTTGTACAGATGGTGTTGAAGTTACCCATGGGAGATTCGACACCTACAAGCGTATTTAGCTGTGAGCCCGAGTAGAAGCATGGAATGCACTCACGACAACCGATTTCGAACAGGTTGTCATCCCCGATCCTCATGACCTCTTTCCGTCTGCGCCTATAAGTAGTGTTCATCTGCCCAAGATAACTGCTTACCTGTTCAAAATGATTGCGCCTTCCTCAATAATACATCCCGACCCAATGACAATGGGTCCCGCGGCCGCGAATAATGTCGCCTTGGGATGAACGATAGTGCCTACAGAAAACGTGAGCAAAGACAGATACAAGTCGATGAATACAGCGTACTGACCTGCCCCGATGGTGATGTCGCCCTTCATATCCACATCCTGGCAAACCACAGCTTTGGAGTGGATGCTGAATTTGTCACTCCTTTACAAGGGAGTCAGTGAAAGAACGGCACATAAAATGGGAACGTTCGTACTTTGGTCTTGACATGACACCGCGTAATCCACGTACTATGTATTGCCAGTCCCGTCAATGGCCTATGGTAAGGTTTGAGCGGATGTCAGTCTTCGCCTCTTGAACCATGACCGTACGGGTATATGAGTGGGTTGCGTCAACCTGTCATGGCGCGTTCATTACCGTGACTGCTGTAGATTATTTTCAACGCTTGCGCGTCGTTCGATGGCTGCCTTGAGACTCTGCGAATACTGAGGCAGAGAAAGACGTAGTGTTTGTTGCTCGAGATGATGGAAGTATGAAGCAGACATGCAATGGGCGCTACGGGAGAGAAAAGCAGAGCTCCGTGACAGTCAGTTGCCGTTCTGGGACGCGTTCCTCACCGTGTCGCACGACGAGTCCGACGAACCCTCACGACAGTTCACGACAGCGACAAATGACCGGATAGAATGAGCGCACTCAGCAGACAGAGCTGGATAATCTTGGCGGTGCTTGGGCTGGTCGTGTCTGCGGTGTACCACATCCTGTCTTCGCCCATCACGCTGCTCCTGCTGTCCCCTCTCATTCTACTGCTCACGATCGTCGCTTTCTTTGCTCTAAATCTCGTACTGGCCTACGTACTCGACCTGAACCGACCACCAACAATTAGTCCGCCGCCCGTCGCCGGACGCCCTCTGGCATTCTCGACACCCGCGGCATGGCAGGCCGTCCTGACGCGGTCACAGTGGTCGACCAAACCACCGAACTCCCTGGTCCCTCTCTATCCTGACGCCCCCGCACTATCCGCCGCGCTGAACGACATTCTCATTCTGATAGTCAGGGACTTTGTGCTGTCATGGTACCGCGAGCTGTCCAGCTCGCCGTCCTTTCCGACGGCGGTGTCCGGGACGATGCACACTTCGATTGGACGGCTCCTGAAGCGCATCGAGAACTTGGACCTACCTGCTCTGGTTGTAAAACGAATAATGCCGAAGGTCACTGCCCATATAGAGCTGTTCCGCGAGTCCGAGGTCGGCACTCCGAGGGGCAGGCTTGGAGAGACGGTTAACCCATTCCGAGGAGCTGGACCTGTTGCTTGCTAGTCGTTATGCGAGCCGCGGCGGAGGCAAGCTTCATCCTGCCGTAGACAACTTGTCCTCAACGTTTACGAAGCAGACGGAGGAGAATCACCTAAGAGGATTGGTGGACAGAGCCTTGCCACACATCCTCCCGGAGAAGGAAGCTGGTAGTGAATGCGTCAATATCGTCGTCCGCGAGATTGTCGCATGCTCTGTTCTTTATCCAGTCATGGACATGTTTGCGGATCCCGACTTTTGGAATCGCACACTCGACTCAGCGGTGAGCAAACTCTTCGCGCATATATTTTGCTATTTCTGACATCAGACTGTCGAGTAGGCTGGAGCGGCCATCCGCCAACAGTAGGTCATTATAGCTCATATTTCCGCGTTGCGATATTGTGCTTATAGCTATGGCTAGGAAGCTCATATCCAGAGTACGTAATGTGCTGGAAGCCCAATTGCCGCGGTCGGAAACGCGTACGACAGAACCTGCGATGCCGACCACAGATAGGATTACCATCCGTACGGACACAAGACACTTTGAATCTTTTCTCCGTAGCATCAGCCGTTGCTCTTCTCTTCTGGATGCCCGACGGTTGAGGAGTGATATCATGGGGAGAGATTAGGCGAACAAGGGCCATACTCGGTTGGTACCACATGACTTCCGCATTCAAGCCATGAGCTGACCTCGTCTTAGCCAACCATGAAAACGAGGAATGGATTAACGGCGAGAAAACTGAAGACATCGTGGCTTTCCTGGATCGGCTCTACACCGCTAAGCGCAAAGCTGAGAAACGTATCGCAGTACTGGGTGGCGAACCGGATGCAGTGCGTATGCACGCGATGCTTCACTTACCGTCACTCACTATATAATTCACAGCGACCACTTTCTGCATCGCCAGAACCCTATAGCGGGTCACGGATATCGCTACGCGACGTGCTCACGAATCCGACGTCCCTCTCTTATTTCATGGAGTTCATGGACAGGCGGAAACGATCTTTACTGGTCCAATTCTGGCTCACAGTTGAAAGTTTCAAAAATCCGCTGGAGTCTGTGGACTCTGGCAGCGAGAGCGACGATGACGAGCCTATACGGGACCCTTCGCTGTCTGCCACCCTGAAAGAGGACATCCTGATGATGAACGAGCTGTACTTCTCCGGGCTGGCGCCGGACCCCGCCCTCGCCGTGATATCGCAGAAGCACGTCAACGCCATCCGCTCGTTTGGAGTGGAGGACGACCCGCCGACGTCCTCGTCCGAGAAGCGGGTCCGTAAAGCCGTTATGCTTGCCCAGCGACAAGTCGAACGCGACATGGAGCACCAGGATTTCGAGGATTTCCAACGGTCGGAGCTGTGGTTCCGCGTCCTCAGCGAGAGCGACCTGAACCCGAAGTCGACGGGAACCACTCCGGCGCAGATCATGAACCGCGCTTCAACTCTTATTGACGAGGGTGCACTTCAGCACAATATGCCCAAGGCGAGGTCTGATACTGCCCCGCCCCAGTTCCTGCGTCCACACCGACCATCCCCTCTCGGGCTGTTCCACATTGAGGAGATGACAATTGCATCCCTCCCGACCCATGTTGTCACGGCCGGTGGCGGCATCCGAGCCTCGCCGTCAGATCTAGAGCTCCTAATGTCCCCGTCAGGCGAGCCTGGCTCAACATCGTCGCGCGCACCCCTGTTCGACGACCCGGAGGATAACAAGTTCGACCAAGCGTTGGAAGCGCATTCGCAACGGATGGAGGCCATCCAGGCCGCCCTCACGGACATCATTGCACTGGACAGGCACGAGCACTTCCAGGGGGGAGGGCGGGGACCTCTCCGAGAGCACCTTGGCGCCGCCTCCGCGCCTGAGCACACGCACGCCCTCGGACGACGCGCGCGGCGAGCCTGCGTCCGACGACGAGGCCGACGCCGACGAGCAGGCCACGGACGGCGGCGCGCCGTCGTTCGCACCCGCGGGGCCGGGCGACCTGCACCTCGCGCACGAGATCGCGCGGCTCGGGACGAAGCTCGCGAGCCTTGAGACGCAGGCGGGGATGCTCGGCACGCTGCTGAAGAAGGCGGAGCTCGCGGGCGACGCGCAGGAGCTGCGGCTGCTGCAGCGCTCGCAGGCGTCGCTCGCACGCGAGCAGCGCGCGCTCGGCTTCCAGCGGAGCCAGTACGAGCAGCAGGAGGCCGCGAACCGGCTCGTGTCGGACCGCACGCGCATCGCGATCGTGAACTCGGCGGTGGGCGAGGAGGACGGGCGGGCGGTGGTGCGGTACCTGGTCGAGATCCAGCAGCTCGCGGCCGACGGGAGCTTCGCGTCGGGCTGGGTCGTCGCGCGGCGGTACAACGAGTTCTTCAACATGCATAATAAACTCCGGGAGCGGTACGCGCCCGTCAAAACGCTGGACTTTCCCGGGAAGCGGCTCGTCACCTCGTTGTCCAACAGCTTCGTGGACTCCCGGCGGACTGCGCTCGAGAAGTATATGCAGGTCCGCACCCGCACGTCTTCGTAGCCTTGCGTGCGCGCTGACGCTTTCCGCAGAGCCTCATCACGATCCCCGCCGTCTGCGAAAGCGCGGAGCTGCGCGTCTTCCTCTCGCGCGACTCGCCCTTCATGGCCGCGCCGCCCGCGGACGCGAAGGCCGCGGCGCCGGCGGCGGGCGCGGGCCTCATGCGCAGCATGTACAAGTCTGTGACAGACAGCATCGACGACATGTTCTTCGGGCCGTCGATGCTGGACGTGATCATCCAGCGGCTGACGTCGCAGGCGGCGGGGGCCGTCGGCATCGTCGGCTCGGGCGTGCACGACGAGGAGCTCGTCGCGCAGGCGCTGCGCGCGTCCGCGCGCGCGGCGAGCGAGACAGCCTGCTGCAGCTCCCCGGCGACCTGAAGCCGCTCGAGGGCGAGAGCAGCACGTCGAGCTTCTCGAGCCCGATCTGCGACCTCGTCCTGGCGGTGTTTGAGCTGAACAAGAAGAACAACTGGCTGCGGCGGCAGGCGATCGTGATTATTCTGCAGCAGGTGTTTGGAGGGACGATTGAGCGGTGAGTGATCTTCGGATTTGGTGTGTGTTGTGTGAAGAAGCTGACCTGTGTTACAGGAAACTACGAGAGACGGCGAAAGCTTTCCTGGACGAGTCGCATTTGCTGGGGTACATTGGCATCTTCCGCGGCGCGCTGTGGGAGAACGGCCGCCTGAAGACGAGCGGGCCCCCGCGTACGGCTGAGGAGAAGCTGCGCACGCGAGACGATGCGAATCGGAAGCTGTCCGCGCTCATGCCTGGTGCGTCCACACCCGCGGTCTTGGTGTCTTCACGCTGACTGCGATGTAGACCTTGGAGCGAACATGATCGGACGCTCGAACGCTAGGAGGGGTGCGAGGAGGCTGTTCGCTGTCCTGCAGAACCGGCGGCTCAACCAGCATTTGATATATACCATTGTGGATGAGGTGCGTCCGAACTATCCGCGGCTGAGATGTCTGCTGAAGGCATGATCAGGTTTTTGCTGCATTATTTCCTGAGCCTTCAAATTGAGTTATGACCTCCACGTGTGTCTCGCCATATTTCTTCTGTTGTTGTGTTCCTGAATGGCTATCTTGAGAGAGCTGTCGGTTACAGTTTTCATGGCCGCACAGCCCTCCGAATCCTCTGCCGGAAAAACCATATCTGACAACTGGCAAGCACCTGTACTTCGACGGCACCACCTGCTTTCATGTGTGTCCAGGCCGCCAGTGTCTTCCCTAGACCTTTTATTTCGGTACTTTCTCGGCGCCTGCGAGTGTGTGCGTATGGCGCCGGTCTTCTGTTCTCACCGCTGGTACTCGGTGCTCTTCGGCATCGACGGGGCACTTGTGGCGCAGTGTATTGAACGTTTCTCTGTGCTCCGGAACGGGATGCGGGCTGGCGGATCAGAGCACGCAAATCCCCCACATCCCCACATGCTACCCGCAACGTGCGCATGCGCGAACGCCAGTTTCGGACCCCCGGGAGCAGAGACTTCTGTTTTGGTGAACACCCACATGAATCACTCCGTCGTTCCTGTGCTACGCAGTAGTGGGTTACGGGGAAGGACTGACATCTGCACATGTTTAGAATTTGGGGCTTGAGAGACATTTCAGCTCTGCGTCGTCGCATGCTTCCTTGCATCGATTCCTGCCAATCGCGGCCAAGCCACTGAGCCCAACACATGCACCGTTCTGCCGGCGGCGTGCCCCGCATGAGAAGCGTCGCGAGCCACATTGGCCGGCCCTCGATAAGCCCCAGCAGCATACAGCCCCCCTCGCCGCCAACGTGCTTCAACTCGCTGTTCCCAATCGCGCCGCGTTCGTTGCCGGGGGCCCCGTGTATATATCATGCCAGGGGCGACGCAGGGAGAAGTGAGCCACCCCCAGCCCAGCCGCCATGCTCGCTGCCGTCGTCGTCCTCGGTGCCCTCGCGGGCCACGCCCTCGCCAGTCCCTACCTCGCCGACGTCACCCCCGCGAACCTCTTCAAGCGCCTCAGCACCAGCTGCGGCACGAGCGGCCAGACGTCCTGCCACAACACCACCAAGCAGACCAACCTTTGCTGCTTCGAGTCTCCTGGAGTAAGTCTCTCTGCTCGACGCCGGAGCGATGTTGTATAGCGAGCTCAGAGTAGTCATGTTTGCGGGATCTGTCGCGGGACAGCGATTGGGCGCTCCGCTCCTTTAAGGCGCTCCGTATCATCCGCTCGGCCCGCCAAACACTGTATCTTTGCAGGATATCTGTCTTACTGAGGGATTTTTCTAGGGCCTGCTGCTGCAAACGCAGTTCTGGGACACAAACCCCTCTACTGGACCCTCGAACAGCTGGACCATCCACGGCCTCTGGCCAGACAAGTCAGTCTCTGTTTCATGCGCATATAATCATCTGTCCTCACTGTCCTTGCTTCAGCTGCGATGGCACCTTCACCGAAAACTGCGACTCATCGCGCGACTACACCGACATTGCCGGCCTGCTCACTGCCCAGGGCGCGGCCTCCACGTTGTCGGTCATGCAGGAAGTAAGCTTCAGCCCATCCCATTCGACATGCTTTGCGCGTATGCTGACGCGTGCGCAGTTCTGGGTAGACATCAACGGGCAGAACGAGCAGTTCTGGGAGCACGAGTGGAGCACGCACGGGACGTGCTACAGCACGCTCAAGACGTCGTGCCTCCCGAGCGGGAGCGCCAAGGGCGCCGAGGCCGTCGCGTTCTTCCAGACCGTCGTCCGTCTCTTCCAGGTCAGTCCCCGCGCCCCGCCCCACCCCTGATGAGCGTGCGCTGACGCGCCGCCCCGCGCAGTCGCTGCCGACGTACGACTGGCTCTCCGCGGGCGGCATCACGCCGAGCAGCAGCAAGACGTACACCCTCGCCGCGATCACCGCCGCGCTGAAGGCCAAGGCCGGCGTCACGCCCGCGCTCGACTGCACGTCCGGCGCGCTGAACCAGATCTCGTGGTACTTCAACCTCAAGGGCTCCGTCATCGACGGCGACTTTGTCATGATCGGTGCGTCGTCTGCGTGCGTGTGTGCGTTGAAGAGAATGATGCTGAGGATGGTGTGTGATAGATGCGCCGAAGGCGGGATCGTGTGCGTCGACGGGGCTGAAGTACCCGCTCAAGACGGGCTCATCTACTGGCACGACTACTGTGAGTCCTCTCGGTCTTACTCCTCATCTGCGGCTTACTCATTCATTCAACACAGTCCACCGGATCCTCCCCTACTGGTGGTAGCGTGAGCAACCCTCATCCCTCACCTATACACGCTCCAGACTGACCACCCCACAGGGCACCCTCCCGACCAAAGCGACGCTGCACGCGAGCACGACCGGCGGGCTGCTCACCGCCGGCACCTGGTCGACGCAGACGCTCGCGACGTACACCATCTCCGGCTCCGCGTCCTCCTTCACGCTCTCGACGTCCAAGGGCAGCTGCGGCGTGTCGTCCGGCACGTTCGCGTGCGGCAGCGGCGTGACCGCGACGGCGTTCAGCGCGGTGACGTCCGGCTCGAGCCTGCTGCTCGCGTCCGGCGGCTCGACCGCGTTCACGAGCGACGCGTCCCCGAGCGGCAGCACGGTGGAGACGATCTTCACCGGCAGCTCGCATGCGGTGGACTACACGATCTCGATCGTCTCGACATAATGTATTTTACGGTGTAGCATGGTCATGTCAGATGTGTGGTACTAGGGACAAATGCAGATTACTTGTGTTTATTCATGTTCGCGATGCTTTACACCAGCCGGTCGCCTTCTGAGCCGACCGCACATGCCGGCATACCGACCCCTCTTCTGCGCGTACTTCCCCTTCCTAAGATGCACATGCGTTCAGCTAGCCACACCAGGCTGTTGCCACCAAACTCGGCCAGGTGGTTCTGAGCGGCTTCGTTGTACTACGTCCGACCCCGCTCAGGCTCACGCGGGCTCCTCCCCATCCTACTCAGCTAGCTCGTTGCCACCCCTTCACTAGTTTCACTCGTCGCCCCCTGGCTCGGTAGCGTCGATGCTAGAGTTCAAGAAATCCGCGTGATCCACGCGACGATGGAATAAGAATTGATCTGAAGCCTGGAGAGCGCGCGTGTGCGACGTCCTGTTTGTTCAAGAAAGCTGCTGTTGATGCTGTGGATCCATTCGTTGAGGTCCAAGTGCCTGGGAATCGGTCGACTGAAGGTGCTGCAAGAGGGAGCCTCGATGCTCCTGCCTAGGATTTGCCGAATACCGTCCATCCGGGAACGCGGCGGCACAGCAGTGCAGGGGAGCTGCCATCCTGCGCAGCAGAGCTCTCGTCCCTCAGGAGGGCTTCCTGCGCACGCACGTGGGGCAGCAGCTCCTGCGTCCGCATCCGTCTTCTCGGCGCGCTGGAGCACCAACTCGCAGAGCGCGAGGTCGTTCGCGATGCACGTCTGCTCGCGCGCGTACCTCTGCTCGACGCCGGTCTGGTCCTGCTCGTGCTGCCGCGCGAGCCGCGCCTGCTCGCGCGCAAACTCACGTTCGAGGTTGGCCTGCGCGAGCGCGAGCGCGTCCGCGACGCGCGACTGCTTGTGCTGCAGGCCGGCCTGGCGCTCGAGGTTCTCGCGCCGCCTGCGTTGGCTGAGGGCGTGGTTGGCCTTGATGTCGACCCATTGCGTCTTGATGTTGTCGCCCAGCGGTGCTATGCGCTCATCATCAAGACCATTTAGGTGTGGGTCACCGCTGGGAGAACCTGTCGTGCGCGCACCCGGCCGAGGATCGTTATTGACAGTGGAAGGTGGAGACGACAGGGTAATGGCATGCGTAGATGGCAGTTTTTGGAACTTCTAGGGGAGGCCTGCGAACGTAGGCCTGTGGAAAAAATGAGATTGAGTGGCAGCGTATGAGCGGGACGACCTACGCTTGGACGCTTTATCGGGCTCGGGAGACACAGAGGGAGGTCGCTTGGCCGACGGCGCTTGCAGCGTACTGGCGTCCGGTGCAGAGTCCTCGGGCCCTGGCGCCTGAGTAGAAAATCGTGAACCTGGGGGCGGCTCTGAAGAGGAGGAGATGGAGTGTGCGGAACAGGCCAGCTTGGACGATGGTTCACTGCTTTTCAATTTGTGGCCCCTGAGAGCCTCGAGCTGTTCACTGTATTGTTTATTTAAGCATGTGTTCCTCTGAAGAGCCAACGCTTTGTAGTCTTTGGGGTTATAGCCCTCAGGTAGCTTCAACTCCTCGCATCTTATGTGATTCGCATGGCATCTGCGGCACTTGTTCAACTTGTCACCAAGCGGGACGCGACAGGAATGGTTGCCCCTCGATCTTCTGCAGCCGTCGCACTGGTAAAGAATTAGTACGAGGCGAAAGAAAGACTGGGAATAGCGCACCTTGTTGTTCCCTTCAAGAATAACATCGTCAGGCCATTCGAGTCCGAAGACGACTCTTTGTTTAGAGACTTGCGTGCCGGGCTTGATGTCATCATCGTTGAACGTCGGGAAAAAGTCAGGTGATACTAAAACGACGGTATACTCGTTTCGGTGGGAGGGGTGCGGCTTATGTAGTACAGAATTTAGCAGACACACACGGAAGCACGGATGCGATAACAGTGACGTACCATAGAGTGGGAAGTGCGTCTGTCTTCCAGAGCGGTGGGCATTGGCCTAGACGCTTGAGGAATAACCGGAATGTAACATCTACTGAACTATTGGAGTCGAGCCTATAAGACTCACTCTTGGCACGCATTGTGAGCGGGCTTGTTGACTTTGACAGTGGCTGAAGACGCAATACAACTTTCACTGGCTCTGCCTGCTTCGGTCCTAAGTTAACTGAGAAACGTGAGTTGGTGGGGTTCGGCAACGCGTTTGAACATTGATCTGTGCACTTACAGAAAATCTATTATTTCGCTAGGAGCGAAGTAGCAGTTCTAGTAGAAAGTTCAGTAATTGTCAAAATAGCGTAGAATTGGCATGCTGACCAGCGATAGCGCACGTACGCCAAACAAATGTCCTTCAACAATGATGGCGACAATCTCGACTGGGGAGTGGTCGCTTGGATGGGGTTGTATGTTGCTACAGGATCTCTGCGTGAGCGACAGGTACCGGAGCGAGGGGCGGGGGATGGAGGTAGGAAGAGAAGATGACGAGCGACTCGGAGCCTGGTTTTGAGTGACAATCAGCAATTGCTTCGTCCCCAAACCCAGCTTGACAGCCAAGCTTCCACTGGAATGGATGTTACCGAAACAGTCGCTGCGCTTGCCATACCTTTACCTCCCGCAAATATTTGCTTTCGCATATACCTCCTCCATATATTTGCCTTACGCACGGCTGCCTGGCGCAAAGGTATGAAATCATCGATTATTTGGGCTTACTACTAAAACCTTTGGGACCATTTCCAACACCAGAGCGTATCCGGCTAAGCCTCTGGGATGGGATTGAGGACACACTGGTGTTCGACATCGGAACGCGAAGAGGTAGCACGTACAGCACGAACTCTACCTGCAGCCCATAAGTAGACTCGCCACATAGTAACTTATTGGCATACCACCACACCTTGCTCTGACAGACCATCTCAAGATCATCCCAAGACCATCCCAAGACCATCCCACGTTCTATCCCACTGGCGCCCGAAAGCTCTCCCTGGGCCTTCTGTCGCAGTTGACGTAACGCACTAGCCAGTTTTCATCGGTGACACCCATAGGCGAGGGATACCCATCGTGCGCGAGGCTGAGCCGGGCAATGAGACGGCAAAGTGGCGATGCATCAAGATCGCGGGGCCCACTAGTATGGAGTGCGGTGTGTCTTCGGGAGGGCACATCAGGGTTGAATGAGCTTGTGTGTACAGCAGCCACCGGTCTCCTTCCCAGCGCACTATTCAAGTTATGTACTCTCGACCGTGCGAACGTCGACTTGGTGGACCAAACTCTTCCATGCCAATGAATGTTCCGGGATCTGACGAAGTAAGAGGAGTCACAGCTGTGAAGAGGACGAGAGAATGAGACAAGTTATGAGTAACCGCCTCCCAGCTGGTTCAAGAATTTCGTTACACACTGAAGTCGGGACAAGAACAAAAATAGGACGGGAGAGCGAAATCTCCCGAACGTAGTCATTTGGTGGTGCATCGTGAAACCATCGGGACCCCTAGCTCAGTGGTAGAGCGTGTGATTCCAGCCGACGATTTGTTGAGCATCCACAAGGTCATCCGTTCAATCCGGGTGGGGTTCATCCCCAGAATAGGTCATTCTTTTGTCAAGTTTTGGCTGCCGAAAGAATCTAGATTCAGTGTGCCGTGTCACGTGTGCACTGTGCAGTATAAGCTGTCATAAATATAGGACTAGTTGACCGTGATCATATGTATTCTGGAGTAGGGATATAACCTTACTGATAGTTACTATGAGTCACTAATACAGTAGGTATGCTTTCTGGATCGCGAATGCGAGGCTGGAGAAGAGTGAAGATGCACACAGATTTACAGAACATTACTTTGAGTCACTGGCTCGTATTTCACTAACATGACTTAGGATGATAGCGACGGGCACAACGGGGTGCAACCAGCGGATTCATTGAGAGAGTTCGAGATACTCAGGCGCAGCTCGAGCAGCGAAGTGTTGATCACAGTACCGCGGTACCGTCCATAGGCCTAGTAAACAAGGAAGCAAAGCAGTAGATACAGTATCGACATCCATCTTCCCCGCCATGCCCCATCTCTTACATACCACCGCTGAGAAAAAGATACACGAAGATCTATTGTGGCGTGCGCGACATTACCGCCTTGCCGCGTCGATCAGGTTCCCAAGCGCCTCCAGCCGTGGCCGCCAACCCTCGGCGTAGAAAAATCCGATAAGACCGCTTATGAATTGCCTGTGCGCGCTCAAGTAAGTTATAGATGGAGAGGAAAGGAGAGGGGGATCTACCAGCTGAGAGAGATCGAGCGCACAGGGTAGTCAAGTGGCTTGGGGATGGAGGTTTGTATGAGCCATGGCCAGCGGTCGACGACAACGACCTTCGTGCTTGCCAGCGCGCGAAGACCTTCGGGTCCACCTAAAATCACAGTATCAAGATCGGCTCTGGGCAAAATCAGTGCAAGGCATACCGAATCGACCGTATCCGCTCATCTTCACACCACCAAAAGGCAGGTCTTGGCTGCAAGAAGGTCAGTACCACTTCGTATCTACTACTCTATGCATACAACGTACTTCAACTACGGAGGGCCCATTAGTTACAAGTCAAACGTCAATGGGGCGATACACTCACGTAAAACACCGCGAAGTCGTTGACGGACACCATGCCGCACTGTAGGTGCTTCGCAACCAGTTCGACGCACTTCTCCTGATCTGGCCCGAATACACTCGCACCAAGGCCGTATCGCGTGCCGTTCGCGATGGCGATCGCCTCTTCCAAGGTGTCATACTTCATGAGGAGAGCAATGGGTGCAAACACTGCCGAACTATCAATCCCAGTTAATCATAAATGTGGGGCGAGAACGCACTTTCGATCTGTGCAATCTCCGACGAAGGGTCCACGTTGCCGACCACTGTCGGGCTAAAGTACGCACCGTTCTCGAGGTACGGGTGTCGCCAACGCTTACCACCGACGTCAACCGTCGCGCCATGGTTCTCAGCTGTCTCTAGGATGCGCTCGAGGTGGCTGAACCGGTCAGCGTTGATCATGGCACCGCAGTCCACCGTCGGGATGAAACCATCTTGTGGTTGTGACAGCGCCGAGCCGAGGCGGAGCTGCTTGGTGCGCTCAACAATGGCGGCGTAGATCTCGTCGTATTGGGAGGAATGTACAATCAGGCGTTCGATGCCAATACAGTTCTGGCCAGCGTTTTGGCTATCGAGGGCGTGTGAGCAGTGTAGGTACCTATAGAGTGGGCTACGTACAAAATTCCGCGCATCCAGACGCTCAGATACTGGTTGATGTCCGTTGAAGGCATAACAATTGCGGGATCCTTGCCACCAAGCTCCAGAGTGACCGGTGTGAGTTGCTCTGCTGCCGCGGCTACGACCTTGCGTCCAACTTCCTCAGAACCGATGAATGTGATATGTCTGATCCAAGGCGACTTGGTTAAAGCCTCTGCCTCGTCCGGGTAGCAGCATACAAGCTGCGACGCGATACGTTAGTAGCTATACGCGTTTGATACACACATAGACACGTACTTGTACAAGCTCCGGGTCTTGACCACATACGCGCAAACATTCCTTAATGGCACTAACGTACCACTGTGTTGACCAAACAACATTCTCAGAGCATTTCACGACGATTCCGTTGCCTGCGAAGATGGCAGCCAAGACAGGGGAGAAGACGTTGTGCAAGGCTGCCACGATGCTGTCATTGATAACGGCATTTTATATGAAGAGACGTATTGCGTACGATAATTCCAAGATACGATGGCTGAAACCACACCCAGTGGTTCGTAGTAGACTTTGGCCTTCTTGTAGACCAGCATCCAATTTGTACTGCGTGATTCAGGTTTCAAATAGTGTTCTCCGTGGCGAACCAGAAAATCCATCTTCGAAGCAGTAGTGAGGATTTCACCAAGAGCCGCGTCAAGCACTGTGGCTCGGATATTAGCCTCCTTCGTCCACAAGCGAAATGTTGTCACTCACAAGTCTTGCCACTGTCACGCGCTGCGACCTTCGCGCATGTCTCTTGGTTGTCAATCAACCATTTCTTCAGACTGCGCACGACCTTGCGGCGGTCTGCGAAGGAGCTGTTCTTCCAAGATGCTTGGGCAGTGACGGACAGCCTGATTTTATGCGCAATGTCGTCTGCGTTGTCAGCGACGTATGTACCGAGATGCCACGTAGTTGCGGGGTCAAAGCAGGTTATGTATCGCCGTCCTTGGAGATGGACTGGGGGAGAAGAGCAGGGTCTCGCATGTGAGACTCAATAGATGGGTCTTCAATCTTGGTTGCCTCAAAGTTAGGTCCAATTTGCTGTAAAGCGTGTCAATATCTGCCCCCGCATAATCACAAATTATCGACGTACTTCCGGAGCACGAATGCGGAATGGCACGGCTCTGTTGCGCATGGAATGGTACCGCTGGAAGACAAGCCATATGCCGAGAGCAAAGAAAATGGAAATAGGGTATAGGATGCCGGGGCCGCTGTCATCGTAGTCGTCAATGTCGGAGTAGGGCGTGTGATAGTCGTCCATAGCGGTCGTGCGCCTGGAGTAGTCGTGGCGGCGTGGGGGTATCGTCGAAAGGGAGAGTCAAAAGACAAGTCCAACTCTTGGTCGCGTGGCATCTGAACCTACCGCGTTGTGTGCCCGTGTTTGCCGAGACGCCTGTGGTGAGACCCAGTCAGGCGCCTTAGCGTCATTCCCGTCCTTGAACGCAGACTGTCACCGCCCAGTGTACACCACTCCTTCAAGCTGCCCACGATGTCCAGTAGAGAACCAATGTGGTATTGCCATGAGGTGCGTTTGCATGCAAACTGAGAAGCTGCTCAAAATTCTGAATAATATGCTACAGTGCCATGCCGAGATGCGCCCACTGATGGTCAGTGTGCCTTTCCTCCAGCTCGGCAGGCCTGAATGACCATGGTATAGGTACCAGATCCACACTGTGCATCATGCAACGGCACCTTTGTAGAGAAGGTGCGCCGCCACATTGCCATCGATGGACCAGACGCTGAGGATGGCTCTCCGCGCAGTTGGAGAACCCACAAGATGACCCTCGCGAGCTTGGGCGTGACCACCTATTCGCAGGCGACGATACGTTTGGGGATAACTTTCTACGTGAGTCTTGGTGTATCTACGTTTCTTGGCGACTACTCATCTCCTGCTAGTTCCCCTACAGCAGATGATGCGGTCAAGGGCAGCTTCCCCGCCACGATCACCCATGTCAGGCGGATTTGGAGGAACACGGCCTGCTGCGGTGCGTACACACGATGGATGTGTCGTCAATATGCGGAGGTCTTACCTTATCGCCTAGAACACCACCAGGGGGTCCTCTGGCTTCACGATACGGATTAACCGGACGAGCGGTCCTGAGGGTGGACCAAGAACAACATTCTCTACGGGGCCGGCAAGAACAGGCGACATTCCCCTTCTCTCCGAGTCTGTTGCCCACGTTCCTGTCCTATCTGATGACTAAGCTAACTACCTCAACCAGGTATGTCTCCAGGAATAGCGGCTCTCGACCAGGTGCAGGACAGGACAGAGAAGCGATTAACGGTCCGCTCATGTTTCAGTACCTTCTCGCCATGCTGTCACAGCCCGGTAGGAATGGTCCAATGACCGATCTCTTCGAGGGCATGATGCCTGGGGGCCCCGAAACCGGACGGATGGGCGACTATGTCTTCAACCAAGAAGGTTCTTATCCTTTCGGCTTACGGTATTAGCATTATGGCACTGACACTGCCTCCAGCGTTGGATCAGATTATTACTCAACTCATGGAGAACTCTAGCGCGCACCCAGTCGCCGCGTCCGAGGAAATCTTGGAGAAGTTGCCCCGTGAAGTGCTTGAAGAAGGATGTGCGTACGCGGACATATCTTGCACGCGTCGCGGACAGAGCTGATAAAGTCGCTCGCAGCACCGCTCCTCGAGAAAGACTGTGCTGTGTGTAAGGAGCAGTTCCAATTGGGAACCGAAGACCCAGACGAACAGATCGTCGTCGAGCTTCCATGCAAGCACCCCTTCCACGAGCCGTGTATCATTCCCTGGCTCAAGTCCAGCGGCACATGTCCTGTGTGCAGGTACGGACCTCATCCTTATACTGGGCCTTTTTAGTCAGCGTTAACATTTGACGTCTCCGTTCACTAGATATCAGTTAGTCCCCCAGCCTGAGCATCATCCGCCTGGTCCAGGTCCTCCGTCTGGCAGTAACGGTGGAAGTGGAAATGGAGGGAACAACAGTGCTCCCCGCTCACCGGGCCAGGATCAGAACCAAGGTCAACCAGGGTCTGGCGGCTTCCTAGGAACCCTATTCAATATGCTTGGGAACGCAGCCTCAGGAGCAACTGGAAACAGGCCTGGTGGGACTACCGGGAATACCAACAATAACCACAGCAGCACGAACAACAACCCATCCAGCTTCCGCCATAACAGCAACTCGCGCCCATCTTCACGACGGAATAGCCATGAGACCGACCTGCCGGGGAGCTGGCACAACGAAGTAGACTAGAGAAGGCGATGTGCGATGACGAGGAGGAAAGGAGTGTATCACCACGGTTTTCCGGAACGGTGTATCCATATGAGTACCACCACGCTGTTGTAGAATATGTTGGACATCTATTTTGTAGTGATTTTGATCCACATCCTTAGGGTATTGTATCGACTAATATATACATATATACCATGCCTCTTCAAGACGAGAGCGCAAACATAAAACCCAGTTACGAGCAACCAGAAACCGAAGTCTGTGCAGGACTTAGTTCGAGGTGGCCTGCGTGAAGGGCGTGTTGGCGACGCCGACCCTGTTGCCGGCGGAGTCTATAAAATCATAATGAGCGAGGATGAAAGCAGGGAAGCATAGAGCGAGGACATACCGAAGACGACGTAGAACCGCTCCATCCAGGTCATGCCGTTGATGAAGTCCATGCCCTGGCCGGAGTTGTGCCCGATGTCGCTGACGATGAGGAAGACGTGCTGGTCGTCACCACCGATCGCCGAGTTGAGCGCACGCTGCGAAATCAAACGAGTGTGAGTGTATGTGTAAGCAGAGCGAGACCGATACATACCGGGAAAATCTGCGCGTTGGCGGTGAACTCGAAGAGGACGCCGCCGATGTTGAAGAACAGGCTCTTGAGGTTCGCGAACTGCGCGAGCGAGAGCTTCAGCAGGTCCGTCGTCGGGTCGAGCACGCCGCCGGTGGCCGCTGTGTAGCGGGTGAACGCGTCTGCCCGGGCGAGGCGCATGTCAGCGCAGGGACAGCGAAAGATGACAGGGGGACATACCGCTGGCGATCAAGGTGAGCGTGGTACCGGTGTCGACCACGCCGGCGGTGCTGGACAGGATGTTGGTGGAGGGGCCGTAGCGGATCTGCTGGTTGATGCCCCAGAACTTGTTCGACGGCGCCGTTGTCGTCACCGGGCTGCACAGGGTAAGATTAACGTTCAGGAGCGCAGTGAGCAATGAACAGCATACACAAAGTTGATAGAGCCAATGAACTTGGACGAATCGGTACCGCCGAAAGTTAGCTCGCCGTTGACGGTGCCAACGGAAGACGAAGGCTCGAAGGAGATCGCGACTTGGTTTTGGGCGATTACTGCCTGCTGGGAGAGGCTGTCCGTTACTGTACGAGCCAGTTCAGCTGCCCGTGCCAGACATGAGCGGGAGATGAATTACCGGTAGGAACAGTGACTGTGGTATCAGGGCTCAAAGTCCCAAGAGTAAGATCGGTCGGGCCAAGTCTAAAAGCAGATCAGTTCGCACTCAAAATTCAGCTAAGTGGCAGCCTTACCCCAGGATACCATCACTGTCATCGAACCCAGTGGAATCGGTCGCGGCACCAATAGATTGACCAAAGACCGTCAGAGAGGGCCCAATCATGATCTTGTCGTTGAATTCTGTTCCGGACATGGACTCTCCCTCTCCGTATTGTATTGCCTGTAGCTCATTCAGACAAAACAAACTAAGGCATGTGATCAAAGATGCTTACTACGGTGTCACGGGTCTGAACACTGGTTGATGTTTGGACATATGGTGTTTTCGCACCGACCCAGGTGTTTGAACTTCCAGTGTCGACAAGAAGCGAGTCTAGGACAATATCAGCACGACGATCCTGGAAAGTAGACACGGGCGGGCCTCACATGTCGTCGGCGGACTTCCAATTTTAACCTGTAGTGTAGTCTGTGAGAAAGGTTCTATACATCAGGGACATGAACTTACGTCGACGACATAGTCCACCGCTTGGTTGGTAGCAGGAACACTTCCAACAATAGCGTTGGTTCCAAACTTCTTGCTCGCCCCGCTTGCCCTGGCAAGGAGGCCCTGGACACGGGCCCTGTCGTGCTGCACCAGGCGGAGCGTCGTGGTGGTGTTGATCCGCTTTGCCACAGGCAAAGAGATCGTCGGTGACCGCACCACGATCGGGTTCGCGAGAACCGCCGCGACGAAGGTGAGGGCGAGAAGCAGCTGTTGGCAGAACATCCTGGTCCTGGGGAGCTTTTGGGAGTGCGGTCTCGGTAAGTGTGACAGCAGCTTATATAGCAGGCATCCGGCAGGCATGGGTGCCGCCGGAGGTTCAGGAGACACGCATCGGCTTCGACGACAGATGACCATCTCGTTCACGTCGAGCCGGCGCATCAGCAGAAGGAGAGATGCCTGGTTGAAGTTTGCTTGACGGTGTCGCCGTTGTGAACGGAGCAATTGCGAATGATAGATGTCTCCGTTAAACTGGGAATGAGACAGGGCCTGCTTCCAATCCAGCGGAGGCATTCACAAGTGGTCAACCTCGGCTACAGTCGGATACTCGTGAGTAAACGCCGCAATGGTTGCATCCTCATGTTTTGCAGACAGCTAGATATTCTACACAGTAAGTTTTATTTGGAATGAGCCAAAACCTTGTACGTACCGTATCCAACTCCCACCCAACGGCGTGGCCGGACAGAGGTCACGTTGTTGCTACCAGCATCGTGATTCGTGCAATCACCATCATGTACCTAGGAGAAGCTCTGTACATCGTCCGATTGTTGACCGAAAGCCGAGCACAGCAATGTGTCCCGCAGAGCGCAGCACGTCTGAGAAAGCCAGCGACTGAAGGGGTGGTACCCATCTGTCAAGCTGGGTGAGATCACTGACATTTAAAGGTACAATCCCCAAGTCTATAGAACACATGCCGTACTTATGTACAGGCCCGATGCCGGCGGTACTTCACCGAAAGGTAATCTTTCAGCAGGCCGCTATTGCATTGGCTCCTTTCTATCTGAGAGTTTGGGATGGAGGAAGTGAATGAGTGGAAAGTAAGGTGCTCAGCGCTACTCCGCTTGCTCTTGTCGAGTTGTTTGCGGCAGATGCCGCCCACTTTGATGGCTGCCTGCCAATGAACGTCGTTGCTGATCCCACTGACAAGGCCCTGAGTACAACCTGAGTAACTTAGGGAACACAGCTGGCAGTGCAGACACAAGCTGTGGTGAGGTTTGATCCTGTCTGTTCCATCTGCAAGACGAGAGTACACTGTGAGAGTACATACAACATAGCAACCCTGTACAACCCGACGGGCACATGGCAAGGCTTGCGAGAATGTAAACTTAGCACGAACTACAGGAAGCATTAACTTCTCACTGGCCACGCCTAGTTCACGTTGGCGGTAGTGAAGGAGGTGGTGGCGAGGCCGAGTCGACGGTTGGTGGTATCTGTCAGGGGAGGTTCAGTCGCACGTCGTCAGACAAAGAGAACGCAAATGACTTACCGTAGACCGAGTAGAACCGCTCAAGGAAGGTCTGCCCGTTGATAAAGTCGAGGCCCTCGCCCAGAGTTGCTGCCCAGGTCATTGACCACGAGGTAGACATGCGAGCTGTCGCCGCCGAGGGCCGCGTTGAGCGAGCGGGGGAAGATCTGCGCGTTCGGCGTGAGCGTGTACGTCGTGCTGCCGACCTTGAAGTTCAGATTCTGCAGCTTGGCGAAACTGCGATGTCGTGAGGCGCAGAAGACCAGTGTTGTTGTCCTGGACAGCTCCGGTGGCGCTGACGTACCGGTTGAACGCATCTGAGGGACTCTCGTGAGGACTTGGTACCAGGCAATGCGTTCGCCTAAATAGCTTACCAGTGGGGAGGAGAGTGAGAGTGGTACCGGTGTCGACGATGCCTGCGGTGGTGGACAAGATAGAGGTGCTGCCGTAAGTAACAGACTGGTTAATACCCCAGTAGTCCGCCGCGTTCTCAGTGCTCGTCAGAGAGCTGTAAGCAGCGTGAATAAATTCTGTTGGGTCACTCAGTGAGCACAACTTACACGTAATTGATGGAACCAGTGAATTTGCTGGAGTCGGTACCGCCGAAGGTGAGCTCGCCGTTGGTGTCAGACCCTGAAGTTGGTGGTGCGAACGAGACAGCGACAATCTCAGTGGAGATCGTTCCCTGCTTGAACAGGTTGTCCGTGACTAACCATTTTATTATGAGCGCACATAGTAATGAAGAACCAATAAAAGCGTACCGGTGGGAACGGTGTTGAGACTGCTGACAGTTCCCTGTGTCAAGTCGACAGGGCCGATACTGGTGGCTGGCGTGAGCTACCGACAATCTCCAATACTGCAGATTACATACCCAAGGATTCCGTCAACGCCATCGAAGCCCTGGGAGCTGGAAGCGACGCCGATGGATTGCTTGGTGATGACGAGGTTGCCGAGAGTGACCTTGTCGGTAAACTCGGTGCCAGTGAAAGGATCCGGAGCCGTATCCGACAGACTGGGGTGTGGACACGACATCAGTACATATGGGTTTAGAAGGCGTTAATGCACGTACCACAGACCCGCCAGACTTCGTACTGGTCGAAGTAGAGACGTATCTCGTGCCAGCACCGACCCAGGTGTTGGAGCTGCCGGTATCGACAATGAGGTCATCTACGTATATGTGTGAGCACCGTCCAACCGGCGGCTTGAGTTACTCACAGGTGGTAGCGGGGCTCCCAACACCGACCTATAAGAGCATGGTTGGCATGATATCTAAAGCAAGCGGGTCTAGCAGCACTCACGCTAGCAATGTAGCTTGAAATAGTGTTAGTAACGGGGATGCTCAGGCCGACGGCCTCAACACCAAACTTCCCCGACGCAATGGCCTCACGCCGTCCTTTGAGGAGCCGGGCCCGGGCCTGATCGTGCCTCAATACATCCGCAACGCCAGTGGTGTTTACCTTCTTGACGAAAGGCAAGGTCACAAGGTTGTCATGGACAACGACCGGAGTCGCCGCGACCATAAGGGCAAGCGTGAGGAGAGCGACGAACGACTGGCTAAGGAACATGGTGGAGGTGCTGGGCGGGGATCAGAGCTACTGAAAGCTGGGGAACAATTGTCAATTGCATAGACCTTTTATACGACGAGTAACCCTACCTTTGGTGATGACACTGGTACTTGTCTTGTGAGCGTAAGCGTCGTTGTGCTTATTCGCGCGTGCTGACAATTATTATTCCCGTCGCCGTCGAAGCCTTGAGCGGTGCATGACTCAGGAGAAGCATATGGAGAGAAGGAGCAGTTCTTCGGTATGCAGCATGGTATGCAACAGGATTTTGCGAGGCTCCCGAATTGATAAGGATCCCGAAGACATAATCATAAGAGCCCCACTGTGAATGAGTCCCATGAGCTTAGGCAATCCTTGATACTCAATTCAGAGAACGATGGTGCGTCTTGGATCTGTGCAGCGGAGTATGTGCTGCCACCGGGAACACATCGAGCACTGCAACGGCGCAATCCCTACTAGTATGGTTGGGTTTTGAGAAAAAGTAGTGTTAGACTGGAACGTTCACGTACCGGGACTTATATCAATCAGTGCGTCAGCGGAGAACTCGGGGCTGCAAACACCAATAAGCACACAGTACAACACGGTCAAGACTCATGGCACCGACCGCTAAGCAGGCATTATAATGATCGTGTCAGGGGGGCGAGCTGCATAATACTTCGAACAGAAGCTGTTTTGCGAGCAATTTTCACTTTGTGAGCAGCTCAGGACACGGTAGCAGAGCAAAAGCTCCATCGATATCCACGAAAAGTTTCTGCGGAAGTTGGAATCAACCTGGCATAAAATCTAGAATGGCATACGCAGCGTTAGCGAGAGTAGACATGGTCATCAAGCGATCACATGGATACTTTTCTCCGAAGACATATAAGCTCGAGGATACAACTGCATCGCTGTTCCGCTGTGTCTAGATGCCTTGCTGAGGATGGCGACGTACTAATTATAGCGTACACATGGGTGATGGAAGCGTAGGCGTAGCGGGATGTGCATGAGCGTCCATGCCGTCGTTGCTGTGCTGGTCCGCATGGATTTTCAGCCATGTGTTAGTTCACACCAGCGCAGAGGGCGACATGCGTGATGGTGTCTGTACTGTGGGGGCAGTCAACATGATATCGGGGAACAACAAGGGTGGTAGGAAGCTAGAATTTACATAGAATACTGAGAATAAATCGAGTCTTTGCTTACAGCACACGACGCCGCCAACGCTAAGCACGTCGATTGCACCTCATCATGGGAGCAGGCAAGCTACGCCTGGAGCGTCTGTACAGCGGCACAAAGGGCTTCATATTACGTAATAAGGCGCCAATCAAGCGCACATACTCGAAGATCGCGCAATTCCGACGCTCGCCGCTCGTTCACAGCACAAATATTGTTCGTGGATCCCAGGAAGAAGGTACTATGACTGGCCCCACGTTTATAATTGAACCACCTTTTATAATTTCGCTTTCCTGCGCTCCCTTGCAACTCGTTGGTGCCCAGAATTTTTCTTCAGATCCTTGGGGGATGATCCTAAGCGGCTGTGAAGTTGGTTTGTGTAATTTCGTGAACGAGAGGGATAGGAATTTTGGTAAAGCTCGAATGACGGCCGTTTGCAAGAACCAGCCCATTTTGGCGCTAATCATCCTATCGACCAATCCGCATGCAGGATCATCGCTGAATTGGGGAATTCTGTGATGCCGCCCATAATTTTGAAAGGTGGGTTCTCTCGAAAGAGCCTCTCCCATTCGCCCTACACTCATCTTAAAAATACAGAGAAAATACAGGTACGTGCGCAAGGCAGTTTTGCACTGGTATACCAGGACTTATGAGGAAAATCGTAGTAACGCGGGAGCAGCCCCTTAAAGAGTAGGAATCCTTATAAACGTGGGGCCAGTCATAGTAATTGGGAGAAACAACCCGGTACTGCACCTCTTACAAACCACAAGTATGCTAGCAATCGTGTAATTTGGTCCCGTTCGTTTCAGATTGCAAGATGCGAGTATACATTTGAATTTAACGACTAGTACAACATGACAACCCAGAAAATATCGACGAGCACTAGCCTCCTACCGAATACGCCTAGTTGGTGGTGGCGGTGGTGAAGGACGTGGTGGCAAGACCAAGACGCTTGTTGGTGGTATCTGCCATGATCGGGTGCTCAGCTGCACGTCCTCACACGGGCACAGAGCACACAGCGACGTACCGTAGACAGAGTAGAACCGCTCGAGGAAGGTCTGCCCGTTGATGAAGTCGAGGCCCTCGCCCGAGTTGCTGCCGAGGTCGGAGACGATGAGGTAGATGCTGCTCGCGCTGCCGCCGATGAGCGTGTTGAGCGAGCGCGGCCAGATCTGCGCGTTCGGCGTGAGCGTGTACGTCGTGCTGCCGATCTTGAAGTTCAGGTTCGACAGCTTGGCATACTGCGCGCTCGTGATCTTCAGCAGACCGGTGGTGCTGTCGAGGGTGGCACCAGTGGCGCTCTTGTACTTGTTGAAGGCATCTGTGGAGCGCTCATGAGTGCTAGCTCATGTCTGTATCTGCTTGGATATCTTACTAGTGGCGATGATGGTGAGAGTGGTACCGGTATCGACGATACCAGCGGTGCTGGACAGAATAGAGGTGGTGCCGTAGGTGATGGACTGGCTGATACCCCAGTACGCCGACGCGGGGGAGGTAGTCGTCAAAGAGCTATAGCCAGAGTCAATAAATAGACATGATTGCATCGTTGCAGAGCAGAGCTTACACGTAGCCGATGGAGCCAGTGTACTTGCTGGAGTCGGTGCCGCCGAAGGTGAGCTCACCGTTGGTACTCGACGAGGTAGTAGTGGGCTCGAAAGAGACAGCGACAACCTCGGTGGAGATGGTGCCCTGCTTGAGCAAGTTGTCGGTGACTAGGATATCCTTGTGAGTACGTGTAGTGACCGGAAGCATCAACGAGCACATACCGGTGGGGACAGTGGTGAGACCGCTGACAGTTCCCTGGGTCAAGCCGACAGGGCCGATACTGGTAGACAGCGTGAGCTATCGACAATTTCCGATACTGCAGACTACATACCCAAGGATACCATCAACACCAGAGAAGCCAGTGGCCTTCGAAGCGACGCCGATGGATTGCTTGCTGATGACGAGGCCAGTGCCAAGAGTGACCTGGTCGGTGTACTCGGTTCCTATGCACTGTGTCAATACATGGCCCTCCCAGCACAGAACTGAATGACATACCAGAGAAGGATCCAGAGCCGTATGACACGGACTGTGAGCACGACGATATCACATGAGTTTACAATCAGATTCCACCAGGCGCCAATGCACGTACCACAGTGCCGCCGGACTTGGTGCTGGTCGAAGTAGCGACGTACTTCGTGCCGGCGCCAACCCAGGTGTTGGAGCTACCGGTATCGACGATGAGGTCGTCTATGCACATGCATGAGTATTATAGAAACATAACTGATTGAGTAGTCGCTTACAAGTGGTAGCGGGGCTACCGACGCCGACGCTCGCGATGTAGCTGACCGCCTCGTTGGTGACCGGGACGCTGGCGACCGCCTCGACGAACTTTCCGGACGCCGCAGCGTGACCCTGTTGCTTGAGCAGCTTGGCGCGGGCCTGGTCGTGCTGGACGAGGTTCGCGATGCCGGTCGTGTTCACGACCTTGGCGAACGATAGCGTGACGGGGCTCTCGCGGACGAGCACCGGGTTCGCGGCGACCGTGAGGGCGAGCGTGAGGAGCGCGACGAACGACTGGCTGAGGAACATGGTGGAGGTGCTGGGCGGGGGAGAGCTGGAGGAGGCTGGGGAATCACAGCCAACGGCAGAGCCCTTTATACGGGTGCAACCAGGTCGCTCACGACGACGCGAGCAGAACCTTCGTGTGTGGGGTGGTGCATATTCGCCCGCGTTGACGATTCTTGTTCCTATCACTCACGACACCTTGAACCGTGCATCATTTAGGCGAAGCATATGGGGAGAAGGGGTAGTTGCCATGAACGCAGTGTGCTCCGCGACCGCAACTTGCGTTGTCCCCGAAGTGATAAGGCTCGCCGAAGGCGTCATCATGTAGACCTCCTCGTGAATACGTCCGCCAGGACGGGCCTTCTGTGATCGCTCAATTGAAAGAAGACGAGTGCGTTGTGCTTCTGCACAACGGAGTATCCTCTAACGCCAGCGCCCTGCGCCATCACAAGAAGCACCGGTGTAGTCTAAGGACTCAGATTAGTTATTTTTGCGCATAAAGCGGTGCGAGTAGCGAACGTACCAAAGGGGTGGCCCAATTGGTGGATCGACGGAGTAATATGGCCCACTCGACGACGCTAGTCCGAAGTCGACAGCCGAGGTTTAGACCGCGGTAAGTCGGGCTACCACCTGATGATGATACCAGCGTGCACCAGCACGACGCGCCCGGCGCCCTGTGCGCAGGCACCGGACTAGCTGTCCAAGCTGGGCCCTGGCGGCATGCAAGATATTCCGGCCAGATAGTCAAGCGACCCCAATGTGCACTGGGGATCAGAGAAGTCGGCCGGCGTATCGCGCCCATTCTGCGAGCAACTCAAGAGATGGCGACAAAGAGGCAATCCCGACCGCTCTTCACGACGAGCAATTGTAAGGAGTCTGAGGTTGACTGGGGATAATAGCATCTGAAATGGCGTATGTAGCGTCAGCGAGAGTACGCATGGCCATCACAGCGATCACATGGAGACTAACCTCCACAGTCAGACCGCCTCGAGGTCGCGAAGGTGGCGTTGCTTCGCTGAGATTGACGGCGTGCTCAAGGGCGCCACACGACTAAGCGGAAGCTACACAGCGGGGTGATGCATGATGTCTCCACCACCGAGCAGCGCAGGTCTCGAAGCTTGAGTACTCAGGAGCTTGTGGGTTGTAGGACAACGGCTGCACGATCTTGCTTCTCTCTTACTGTGGCAGAACCGTCTACATGAACTAGTTCAGCGTGAGGGGGACCGGGGTCCGACGTCAGAACCGTTGAAAACAGTCGGCAATGAGCTTGCAAACTATGGCTTACAACTTGCGACGTCGTCGAGAGGAGCAGCATACAGACGCATAACGTGGAGAGAGAGCCTGGGCGTGTTCAACGGGCTGCATCATGCTGGTTCTGTCGAATGCACTTCATCATGGGAATGAAGAAGTCGACCCCCAAGCGTCTGCGCAACGCCAAAAAGTGTGAGAAAGCGTCAATGAAGCATCCCGCCAGCACCTAAATTGGCAATTCCCGACGCTCCCGATGTGATCCCGAGCTGTTTCGCGGCCATCCTACTTGCGTCCCATAATGAACTCATCGTCCTGCGGAGGCTCTCCACCAAGCATGTCATAGGTGTCAGCACCGCACAGGATCGCAGCACAGGTGCATAGTATATAAAGCCAAGATGGCCTGTGTCCACCAATGTTCTCTCGCCTTCCCACCCACATCTCCTTCAGAGTATCCGTAATACAGCCCAAGAGATTGTACAGCATCATGCCTAGCAGCGACCCCCAAGCGAAGAACGCCTCCGGCTTGACCCCCACTGAGACTAAGTCTCTGTCGGAGCGCAGCCCTGAAGAGTATGAGAAACCTATTCTTCAGAGTATCAAGGAGGTATGATCATTGTCCGCATACGCTCGACACGCAATAATGTTACTTTCCAGTTGTACAGCTGCAAGCCTAAGGAAGTAAGCGATGGGAATGAATGGTGGTTTTATGTAGCTCACAGCAATATCCAGAGCACCTACAGCGTGTACGCCAAGGAGAGTGTCTTCCACGATCCAATTGGCGTCGCCGAAGGTGTCGATTCCATTCGCGCTCAGTTCAACGGCCTAGCTAAGGTAAGTGCTGCGCCAAAAATACCAAACAACCTGTCTTATTCCCTATGCAGATTTTCCCCCGTGCGGACATCCCTCGCTTCCGCCTCTTGGAGAACCCATCGGTTGTCCCCAAGAGTACCCTCCTGATCGACCAGGACGTCGCGTACTACCGTGATCCTAACGCATCTTCTCCTACCAAGGCACGTCACAGCGTAATGGCCTTTGTGCACCTACTGACATGACGCTTTTGTCTAGACGGTAAACTCCCTACTCACGATTGAGACAAACGCGTCCCACCACATTGTTCGTCACACCGAGGAGTGGGACCACAAGCACGAGCCCAACAAGGAGGATGGGTTCTGGGGCATGATCCAGGAGTCGCGCAAGAAAGTCACAGCTGCCGTGACGGACATGTTCGTCGGCAAGGAAGCCCCTGAGAAGTAAGATGGGTGGGAATGCCGCCCGAAGCAAATGCATTGTAATGTATAGTCGATACCTGCCGTTGTAAACATATGTAACATCACGAGAACTGGAACCATCTCTTTGCGGATTCCTTCGCAGCTGCGCTTTTTGCCTGTGGAGAGACCCGTTTAGTCCGACGCTATTCCACGAAAACACCAGTATTGCTTACCTGCGTCAGCATATTCTTGCTGCCGGATTCCAACGAACGGAAGGACTCTTCCAAGCCATTCAACATCTCCCTTTGAAGATAGTTAGTATGCTTGATGGCCAAGGAATAATTCAGACTAACCCTCGCTCGGCCAAGGCGTTGCCGAGGCGACTATACAAGTCGCTAACACCTTTCGAGGCCGTGTTGGCAATATCTGCAGCGGACGTTCCTCTAGTAGCACCAGGCCTCTCCGCACCGGCACTGCTCGCCGACGCTAGAGCATCAAGCTTCTTAGGCTGCTTAGGCACAGGAATGGGCCTATCAGGCCCACCAACTGACATTCTACGTCGAGCCCACAACCGAAAATCTGGCTTATATGCGCACTCACGCAGTGCATCAATCTGGTCTCCAGTCAAGCTCTGCGGCTTGATGTACCCCATCCACGAGCTCAAAAACGACGCAGGGCCGACGGAGACCGGCTGCGGCTGCGGCGGCACCGCGCCGCGCCCGTGCGTGAAGTCGACGAGAGGCGTGGCGTACGGAGCCGAGCGCCGCACGTCAAAGAGCGTCCCGTATCGTTGTGCGCAGACGAGCCCGCACGGGTGCCGGATCCACTCGACGTAATCGCCCGTCTGGTCCGCGCTCAAGGGTCTGTGTGTATGCGGTCTGATCAGCGGTGTAGAGCGGTGAAATGAACAGTACGTACTCGTTTGAGGATTGCGGGAGCTGAAGGGTAAGCATGTGTTCGAGGAAGGGTAGGGAGTAGACCAGAGCTTCGCGCCTGTCCGTGTGCGCCACCAGTAGCGTGGACGCTAACAGCAAGCAACTCATCAGCAACAGTCTGGACAATGTCAGCCCACACTCACCTCCTTTCGTGACCACGCTCACACTTTCCACCTTTCCCGCCTTGCTGGGCCAATCCGTCCTCCCGACCCGATCACCCGTGATATCCACCACCGCCTTCGCACCCTTTGCGCCCGCAGAGACCCAGAACGCCGTGCCCTTCGCCGCGTCCTCCGCCTGCGACGCCAGCACTTCCGCGAGGCCCGCCCGGTCCGCCCGGCGGTGCGCGCCGGTCTTCGCGGCGAGCACAAACGACGCGTTCGGGATGGCGTGTGCGACGCCCTCCGTTGTTTCGCGGCTCTGGCTGACGGACCACGCGCCAGTAGAGGAGCGCGAGAGGGCGTAAATAGTCGTGAAGCCGCTCTCGCGCGTGGCGATGAGTTTCACACGGGGAAATATGTCTGGAAAGGTAGATTCAGTATTTGTTTTAAGTATTCCCTTCGCATGACGGACGTGCCTGCATCTGTCGGCGCGACCGTCCAAGTGAGGCTCACGATGGCGTCAACCTCGTTGCGATGCAGGAATGACCGCCTATTCGACTGCTTCTCAGCTATCTCCCGCAACATTATCCGAGGACCGCGCATGTCGACCATGAAAATAGATCCGTCTTTGTACGCCGCAGCGAGAAAACCTGAAAGAAATCACCGTGAACATTCATACTTTCAGAAGCTCGAAGTGGCTTACCAACATCAGAGATCGCGAGAGCCGATACCTGGCCCTTGCCTGTCGCCAATATAAAGGCAGGGTGAAAACGTCGGTTAGGCTCCACAGCTACGTGGGTAGCGGAAATCAGCTCCGGATCATCCACGGTCTTGGGTAAAGCTACGTCTCCCATCGGCGACGGCGCACCAAATCGGAACACGGCGACTTCCCCGCTAGCCAAGACTACGGCACATTCCAATGACTGAGGAGCGAGGTACGACGAAGCGATGTGAGCTTCCTGTAGGAGCGTCGACGATGTGCCAGAGGTGATGGCGGGATCCGCGAGTAGCGCTAGAACGTCCACAGTTAGATCGGTCAGGGAATTGGGAAATGAGGTATTGTAAGGATTGGTGATGTCGTCGCTGTTTAAGATTTGTGCGCTCAAATCCCGGAAGCGAACTGTCAGGTCCGAGTGGTGCGTGACCAACAGGCGGTGAGGTTGGAACTGAGGATGGGACAAGAAATAAGACTGTGAATCGAGGCAGAGAGTGGGCGAATTCGAGCTCACCTTAAGGAGCTTCATCTGTCCGTCTTCGTCATCGCCCCCAGGCGACGCCACCTCGCAGCTTGAGAGAGTCATCTGACGAAGGCTCGCCAGCAACCAACGCCTCATATGAGTCGCGCTCGAGACTGACCAGGTTCCCAGAAACCACGCCCGAAGGTCCGCTCCATAATGCACCGGGGGTGCTCAACGACTTGGGGTCATCATTCAGAGTCATAGCCTCCAACGTCTCTGCAATATCGTCGTCTAGGGCATCGTGGAGGTGCTCCGCGTGCTGCGTAGAACTTGCTGCAACCGCGACTTTCTTGACAACCCCAAAGACCGGCGGCGGGAACTGGTACGCCTCTGTCGCTCGCGCGCCCTTCTCGCCATCGGACAGCAGGAGGATCGCGTACGGGTCCCAAGCGCCGGAGAAGTGCGGGCTCTCGCGCGGCAGGAGTAGGAAGTCCTGCGGCGTGCCGACGGTGGAGTAGGTATGCAGATTCTTTCGGAATGATGGATTCGCGCATCGCGGCGCGAATGTTGGGGTGCAGGGTCGAAGCAGAAGGCGCGGCGAGAGGCGGCGGTTCTGGAGGATTGAATGCGGGGAGAAGTATCGCTGTTACACCTGGAACGTCTTCGCTCTTCAGTCCACCGAGGACGCTCAGTACGGTGTCGCCGCCGCGCGGGGATCGTCGGAATTCGGGAAGCCGCTCCACGCAAGCTTAAAGATAGGCTCTCTAATGCTGAGCGATTGCTTTCCCTGGGACATGGCCTCGTCGAACTGGTCCGCATTCGCGATGTTCACATCATGCTGGCCGTCGAGAGTCAGGACCATGAGCGGTTTATCTTCGTCTTCGATCGCCCAGAAGGCAATAGAGCCGTCCGCATATCCAACTGCGAAAAAATGACCGCAAGGATGAATGGCAGTAGCGGTGACGTCGGGGCGACGGTGGGTGAGGACATCCTGCGCCAGAACTCAGTTAGCTTCAGGTATATATATCTGGGAGTGCAGCCTAACCTCACTATGGTAGCCTGTGCCGCCTGGTGCACCCGGCGGGAGCACATACTCGTACGCACGTGAAGTATTCCTTTGGGTCTTGGGGTTATGTAAGCAAACGCACTAGCACACAGCTAACATGCGTACCAAATCCGAGAATGCAACGCCACCTTTGGATAATATCAGCTGTGTTGAGTAGGAGCGCCTTCGAACTCGGACACACCTCCAAACGCAATGAGAAGTAGATTCAAATCACGAGGGTGAATAAGCATCTCTATCGGCAGCTGCCTTCATAACCGTCATTGACATCGAGCTATGCAAAGGGCTGGTTTGCGTACGAGGAAGGACCCGCATTGGACGGTATGCCCGATGAAACTGTCTTCTCTTCGTACAACTTCCACAGGTTAGGCATCGTGTACGGTGATTTCCTGGATATAAGAAGGTCATATGTTTGAATTTCGCCGTTTGCTAAGGCGATGAAAACCTATGGCGAGTTGCAGCCATAATAACGCTTCTCAGGAGCGAGCGAAGACTTACGTGAGAGTGTGAGGGAGAAAGGGCCACAGTACTAAACGGCACGGATAGGGTGAGTGATCGAGGTGAGCAAAGCTCTGGAGGGTTATGTTCACTTTATAGGACGCTTGAAGTTCACGACCGCCTGTAACTTTGGCTTGCGAGGAGCACTGAGATCCCAGACTTGAAGTCTGTCATGGATATCTGTGCACACTCTTGCTCTAGAACGCGTAGGGTAACATAGCGATAAATACGCACCTACGCAAATTACCCTAAGCAAGGAGCTAGCGAAATGTAGGCTCCGTATCCCTGCTCGTTCGGACATCTCAATCCGGTACTCCACGCCAGGACCTCCAAAGACATCAAGAACGCCATCATTGGTGCCTATCTCTGGTCCAGTTTACGCCAATTTGGAGGCCAGGCATACACATACCGATGGCCAGAAACCCAGAGACAGCCTCATACGCCCAGGCCGAGATATCTAGGCGGTGCTCGAAGGTCCTAAGCGTCGCCGCCTTCCAATCAAGTTCATCGGCCAGCTCGATTGAGAGGTCGGTGAACCCCTTGTGATCAGACTTGAGGAGCATCTGGGTTGTATTCACAGAAAAGTTTGACGAGCCAGTCCAGCAGGCAGGTGAGAGTCAAGTCCAAGGTCCGCGCTTGACATGACTGGGCAAGGAGTAGATCATCAAGCGCTCAGAGTGGCCAGACCAGTGTAAGTTGCGTGTAAGTACACACTGAAAATTTTGAAGACTTTTCACTAGCTCCACTTCAGTTGCGCATGAAGTAACTCATGCTGCTCGCCCTATCTTTGACAGCGTTTGAATCCACCGGAGGAGGAGGCTAAGAACAGACTATATCACAGGGCACCGCCGCGGTGGTCGAGCGTGGGAAATGCGCGCTCACGTGATATCGCGCTGTTGAACTTTCGTATGCAGTGGGACCCCGGACAACATCAACCCCAACCTCGACACAGGCGACGGCTGCCTGTCTTATCCCCCGCTCGGACCTCCGACGCTACCCTTACATTACGCGGAAACAGCACAGGATAATACGCACTCACTGACTCTGCACACTTTCATGCAGCCATGGCCCAACAAGGTATGTCACATGAAAGCTTCGACTGTTCCCTCGACTGTATTGAATTCTGTAAGCAGATATCCCAGACATGGACGCGATAGGGCAGACGATACAACGCTTAAGAGGGGAACGGGATGCTTTACGCGAGGAGAGAGATTCGTTGCACCGCGATTTCGATTTCTTCAAGGTCGAAACAAGGTTTACGACTGAGAGTTTGCAGAAGCAACTACGAGGAGCCTTGGCAACCTCTACTTCATCCGCACCCACTCATCATAATCAACACCATTCGCACGGTTGGCAAGCCGAACATAACGGGCGAGTAGCGATGGTGTCGTTCCTTGTCGCACAACATCTACAGTCGGCACAAGACCACGATAGCTCAAGACTAGCATCGCTATCGCTCGCGGTTACACGCGCTGAGGCACGTGCCTCTCAAGCAGAGAAGGCCCTAAAGGAGAAGAACACTGAGATTCGTCGCATTCGGAGCGAGGACGCCGAAATGCGGGACTGTTTGACCACCACGGAGTTCAAACTAACAAGCTCGGAATCGAAGATGGCCGACCTCTCTACCCTCGTACAGCGACTCGAACAGGACCTACAGCAGGAGCGCACGGACCTTGAAGAGGCAGGTGCAACTCTTGCGCGAGCCGAGCAACAGATAGTGGATCTTACAAAGAGTCTGGACGACGCAGAGTCCCGAGCACAGCTCTCTGTCATTACAAGTCTCGCATCTCGAGCAGGACTTGCGGGCCGCCAAGGACGAGCTTGCGGAGTCCGAAGCACGGTACAGCACCCTCCAGCAACAGCAGCTCGCCGCGATGTCGTCGAACGAGGCAACCAAAGCCCTTCGCAGGCAGATTGAGGACCTTGAGGCACGTGTCTTGCGTCGTACAGAACAGATTGGCGTCCACCAGCACGACATCAAGAAGCTCGAGCTCAACTTGCGGCTACAGGAAGACCGAGTTGCGGAGTTGACGGCGGATATCGAGGTGTTGGAGACTGAGAAGACGGCGATGGTGGAGGACTGCCGGACAACCAGGGAGGAGCGCGACGTTGCCCTTCAGCGTTGCGAGGTTATGGAGGAGAATGTGGAGATGATTGACGCACAACTGGCTACAGCAGATGAGCAGAGGTCCTTGGAGCTGCGCTCAATGGTCGACGTGGTCATGGACTCGGTCGCGAAACGGAGGACGGCATCTCGAGCCCTTGGCATCGCTGTCTCCAGAGCAGCGCTGAACGAAGCACAGTTCACAGCGGAGCTTCATGAGGTTCAACAAGCCGGTGTACTTGCCCACTCGCACGCGGAACGGGTGACCGCAGAGCAGAACAGCGCAATCGAGTCGCTCCAGGAGATGACCCTACGCCTTCAAGCTTCCGAGCGACAAAATGCAGACGCCTATACCCAGTCGGAGCAAGCGACCGTGGCTTTGGCGACCGTGTACAGTCAGTTGCGCAGGACAAGCACGTCGCTGCACGCCCTCCGAACCGACCGAAGCTCTCTTCATACCCAGCTGGATGCCGTTCGTGCAGGCCTCGAGACGAAGCTCACTGAGCTAGCCGCCTTACATTCACAACATGAAGCTCTCCGTCTCCGATCCACCGAGGAATCTGAGGATGCACGGAGTCGACATGCTCAGGAACTTTCCGAGTTGGAGACACGCTACCACACCCTGCAGGCAGCGCACGACAGCCTCGATGCGCAGCACGCGAAGACGGTGGCCGAGCTGGCCCGTGCGCAAGACCAGGTTCGCGCATACATGTCCGACAGCACCGACCGTGTGTCAGAAGAGAACACCCTTCGCACGGAATTGGAGGAGGTGCAGCGCAAGTACCAGGCCGACGCCGATGCGCTGCGCGCCGAACTGGCCAAGGCAAGTGAGGAGCTCGACGCGGCACACATACGCCAGGCTGAGCTCGAGTCTGCGCACCGACAGGCACTCGAGGACGTGTCCGCTATGCGCGAGGACCTTCAGCAAAGCCTCACGGAGACCCTCGAGAAGCTCGCGGCGAGCCAGAAGGTCGAGTCCGAGGCCTCCGACGCTACCAACAAGCTCTCCGCGGAGACGGACACTCTGCGGGAACGGCTGGCTAGTGCGTCCAAGACGCTCGAGGACATCACGGCCGCCCGGGACGAGCTGCTCGCGGAGCACAGCGGCGCGCTCAAAGAGCTCGAGGAGAAGAGAGTCGAGGCTGAGACGCTGCTGCGCGCGAAGGAGGACCTCGAGATGCAGGTTGAGAACGCCCAAACTATTCAGGCGGCGGACCTCAAGATACTCGAGACCCGCTTAGAGGACGCCGCATACACGAGGGCAGACCTACAGACGTCACTCGCGGATGTCGAGCTTCGTCTGGACGAGACCGCCTGTGCGCGGGACGACCTCGAGGCACGTCTCTCAGAGGCCAACGCGACCGTCGAGCAGCTCCAGGTCGACCTAAAGGCAGAGACCGAGCACCGGGTGCGGGATGCGGAGCAGCATGCGGCGGACCTGCAAGCCGCCAAGGAGCACGGCGACCGCGCGCACATGGGCCAGAGCGAGCTTCAGGAGGAAATTGTGGCCCTACGTGGCCATGTCCAGGAGGCGGAGGCGGCGATGCAGGACTTGCAGGAAGAGAAGCTGCATCTGCAGACTGAGATGACCGGACTCGAGGCAGAGATCCAGCGCTCGTTGTCGTTGCAGCGCCACCATGAGAGCCAGATCCAGGAAGGGTACGTACTGCTTTGACATATGCGCTTCATTGTAGTCTGACGGAGGCTGTAGGCACCAGCAGATCGCCGCGCTCAGGGAGCAAGTCGAGCGCACCCGGGCAGACTACGTTCGTGCTGAGAAGGAGGCGAAGACTGCTGAGATCAACCTGTCTTTGCAGGCGGTTCAGCATGAGAAGACCGTCAGCGACCTTCGGAAGGAGCTGGCGGCTCTGCACGAAACCTCGAAACTGGCGGAAACTGTGGCTGACCTCCGGGAGAAGAACGAGGAAATGGAGGAGCTCCTGAGGGCGAAATGTGCAGAGATCGAGGAGAACGACGATCGGTTCATCGTGTATGTTGCAATCCAGATTCATACCATATCTACGACGCTGAATTTTGGACAGGTTGATCAAAGAGAAGAAGAAGCTGACCTCCAAGGTCGAATCTCTCACTCGCAAGGCCAAAGCTCTGCAAGAAAAGCTGGCAGCTGGCAGCCGTGACTCGACTCCCAAGGCGATTCCCCTGCCGACAGCCTCGACATCGGACGCTCCCGTCGCGTCAACATCTGCACTTGCTCAGGTTGCGCCTGCCTCATCACGGTCTCCTGTTGCATTCTTCCAGCCGACTGCATCCACCTCCACCTCCCATCAACGAGCGGCAACATCGCCAGCTCCTGTTTCTCGACCCAAGACTCCCGGAAGCACGGGCGCCCCCACAGTCTTCAAAGCACGGACGCCAGAATCCCGACGGAGGTCCTCCCAGCCTCAGTCGACCCAGCGACCATCTCAGCCTGCCTTCCAGCCGTATCAAGACACCTTCCAACCCCCACCCCTTCCAGGAAGCCTTCCATCCCTCCGAATCCACCGTCGGCAAGAAACGCCGCGCGCCAGACGATTTCGAAGACTGCGAGAGCGTCCCACCACAGGTGTTCACAGCCGACAGCCTCCCCAGCACCAGCCACGACAACACAACGACAAGTACGCCACGAGTGCGCCGGGCGCTGCAGAGCGTCCGCGCGGGCTTCACGCCTGTGCGAAGCCAACCATCGCGCGCGTCGACAGCGGCAGCGGGGCCCACGCCGTCATCTCCACCGCGCTCACGAAGATCGACGGCGGGTGCGGCGGGCCCAGCGGCGATCGCGGATGTGACGAACAGCCCCGCGCTCCAAAGCGGCGGCGAAGGCGAAGCGGGGATGGCTCGGCGCGATACGCGGTGGGCCGGCTGCGCGCAGCGCTGCGTCGTCTGCGAGGCCGCAGAACGCGGCGCGGTGACACCTCTGGCGCATGTGGTCTTCTTCCGTTCCTGCAATACCTCGCATACCACACAGGACTTAGCACGTCGCATAGGTCATCTCTCACAAATGTATTGCTAGACATCATTGTTTATTTCTCCGGTTTAGTTAGTTCAAGTATTCATTTTTCCCTCGACCCTCAATTTTGTGTGAAAACAGGTTAGAACGCCACAAAGCAGCGCCGCTCCCGATATGGTAAGGAGCGCATCAGTTGCGATCAGTGCTGTGCCAGGCGCCACATATTCAGCGTTCGCACCGCATATACGCTTTGGAAGCCACGGATACGAGATGGAGTCGCGTACGTTCATGATTGTGGTTTGTACGTGGCAGCAAATATATCTGCCACTTCCTCTGCGGCGCCCCACGATTGTTGATATCCCGCCGGCCTGTCATTTCCCTGGTCAGCGATACGTTCGCAGCCTAGCATGCAAAAGCACCTACCCAAACCCGTATGCGTGTATCACCAAGAAGTCATGTTTTTCCCCAGAATGGCTCGGGCAAAACTCGCTCTCGAGCGGCAACTTGAACCACTCCGCCTCGATCCGCGCGCCGCCTTTTCTCGCCGGTCTCAGCCCCACATTGTGGCCGAGGATCTTCGTTTCGGGGTCCTTGAGCTGCGGGGCGCGAGCTCCAAGCATCGGGTCCAGATGTTCCGCGCGGTGTCGAAATCGACGGACAGGTCCCAGTTGTTCTCTTGGAAGGTACCGCCAATGAGGACGTGCCCCTGTGGGGAGGGCCGCGGGATCATGTAGGTTGCTTCGCCAGTCGGGACACTGCCTATTCGGAAGGAGATTTAAGAGTAACGAGGGACATACGGGTATGGATTGACTTACTGAGCCCAAGAGGGTAGGATAGGAACTCTTGGACGCCTGGTGCATACGCCAAGATCGTCTGCCCGCGGATAGGGTAGACAGTCGTGTCTTGTACTCCGATTAGAGACCTAGCACCTGAGATACGACTGTTAATCATTCCATCCAAAACTATCGTGATAAATACGCACCCAGAGCTGTCGCATTGATGAGCACGCCATTGGGCCCTGCGATTTCTGCCGCTTCCCCGATGGAGTACACCCTCTTGCGGATAAAAGACACGCCCCGAGCATCGAGCTCTCCTTTCAGCCAAGGTAGGTACAGCTGCGGGTTCAAAGAGACTGTGGTAAAAGCGACGCCTGTTGAGGCTCCGGAAGGCACTTCCTCCGGGTTGAGAATCCGGAACTGTACGATTGATTGGCATGTGCTGTTGTGAAAACTCGATGGCACGTACTTCGCGGACTATGTCTTTGTACCAAGTATTCTCATCCGCAATTTCTTCCGTATAGCAGATGCGCGAGGGGAGGGTCTGCGCCAGCGTTGCTGTTCAGAAGTCGATGGATGGATGGGATAAGCCCCTCTGACTTACTCGGACAAGGCCTGAAGGTATCATATCCCAAAGCTTATTGCTGTTCACGGAGTATCTTGTGAGCATGGTGTCCCGGTACCACACACATGAAGCAGACGACTAACAATGTCTTCGACTCCATCCTGTATTTCCGCTCGTCATATCCGCCGATGGGTGACCAATCCGCGCCCTATTTCAAGGCTGCCTGTCAGTTCGCTTGAGCTTCTGACTGCTACCCACATGAACTTACAGCCCACGGACTCGCCCAAGCCTGCGAATTCAAATCGGCGTCTTCAGGCAGATCCCTCGCCACCACGGTGAACTTGTATCTCGGGTATCGCGTCGAGAGGACATGAGCAGTGGTGAGGCCAATGACACCCGCACCGAGAATGACCACATGCGGGCAGCTTGAAGAGGAGGTTTCACTCGGCATGGTGTTGGTGAACAAGTCGATGAATAAAATCAAGCATTGGACAGCGAGAAGCCTTGGGGGAGTTCAGAAGCCTGTATGGCCCTCATATAGTCAAGCATCGCAATTTGAATCAATGCGCAGAGGCTGGAGTCACTTCGGCATCGTTATCGGCAATGGTTGGGGATTGAGTTTTGGTCTGAGGGAGATAAGATAAGATGCGGTTTAGGATCGTGTTTTCCCACGCTCACATTGATAAACAATGCGCTTTGGCTGCATTTGGGCGCTTCGTATGTCTGCCGTGAACGTTTACCTTGTTCTTTCAATTCACGAACGTCCTCTAGCCTGGCTCTTCTACACTGAACGTGATGCATAGCCATGAGGACCTGACAACATTGGGCCGAATGTTCTCTCACGTAGTGAGCAGCGGCGTCCTTCATCGACGAGGGCGCGCACGTCAGCTGGTGCGCTCTAGTGTGTGAATTCAGGCTCGAGATGACCCTGAGGTGCGCTGGACCCTACGCTTTGCCTACGCTGACTTGGCTTCTACACTCGAACGTGACCCCAGGGCTTCGCCACGTCCTCAACCAGGCCCTCAGGTATATGATGCTAAATGCCGCCGTTAACAACGAGAAATGTTCACGTCACCGACCACTGGCATATATATATGCGCATCTGCCACCCAATCATCGCCGCTGCGTCTGCGCATGTGAGCCTTCGAAAACGTTCTAAACTTATATTCAGCCCCCCGCAGTTACTTAGTCGCCGTAGGGCGTCCGCAATCTAGACTGACTTGCGCACGTTCGTCGCGAGTCGTAAGCTGTGTTTTCGTACTTCTCGACGCTCGTCCATCAGCTCACACGAAGATGCATGATAGTGATGCGAATATTTAACCGACGCGACTGCTATGCTGTCACCGTTGAGGACCCTTCGCTCGCACTTTTCCTCTCCGTCACCGCGAGGGCTCAGTGATGCGTGTCTCGACTCTCCTGGCACCGGTCGTCTACGCCGGCGTGGCCATGGCTGCCGCGCCCAACGCGGGCCCCGTCACGCTTGGGCCGTCGTCGTTCGCCGTAAAGGGCGTTTTCCCCACTTCGGTGTTTTCTTCGTACTTCCATAATCCGACGGCAACGTCCGCGCAACCACAGCCCGTTATCTCCGATCCTGTGACTGTGAGTTGGGTTCTGGCTTCTTGTAGCTGCAGCAACCTAATCTGAGAGGATCTGTGCAGCACGAGATATATCCGTTTGGCTTGACGGACCCTCACCATATTCCTCAAGTAAGTCAGACCTTCTCATCTTCTCGGCTTGTCAGCTGCTAAAGGATCGCATCAGAATGACACCAAGGATCCGCATCCGCTTCCTAACGAAGCGTCCACGAGCCTTCTTTTCAGCCATGCTGTTGAGCAGGTTCTGTCAGTCAGCACCAACCCCGTCTTCGGCAACAACACCTGCGCACGGTGCCAGGCTGCGCTCGAAGTAGGCAAGTTCCTCGCCATGGCCGCGCCAGAGCAAGGTCCTGCGCTTGCCGTCGCGCTGTGCCATCACTTCAGCTTCAATAGCGACTGCGACACGATGTACGGTGTACTCGGCATTGGGTCGGTAATCACGCAAGTGGTCGCCAATGCGGACGTTGGGGGATATGACGGCCAGGTTGGTCGTTCCGTAATGTGTTGTGGGCAGATTGCTGAATGTATGCGCGTGAATCGCAGATGCTCTGCCAGAATTTCCTTAGCCTGTGTCCTCGTCCTCCTGTTTCACCGCTTAACCTTACCGGGTGGTTCGCGAAGCCCAAGCCTGATCCGCTGCCGGCCCAGAAAAAAGCCAAGTGGCAAGCGGCTGAAAGTCTTGCATCTCTCAGACGTACATATCGATCCGCGTATGTATTCTTCATTCATGCGAGCTTTCGTTATTAATCGTTTCCAGGCTATGCTAATGGCGCTGAGGCGAATTGTACGACCGGGACTTGCTGCCGCACGAACGTGCAAAACAATGCCAGCCCGAATGTGACGGTTCGGCCTGCACCGAGATATGGCTCATTCCTGTGGTGAGTACAGTTCGACAAGTGTCTATACTCCGTATTACTAATGCCAATACGCGTATCAGCGACGCCCCTCTGTCTCTGGTGGTGGCTGGACTGCAGTCCATCCCAATTCTTACGAACACTCAGAAAACCGGTTTCGACTTCACCATCTACACTGGTGACTTGGTATCGCACGACCCGGATCATCAGTTAGGAAGGTCAGCGAACGTATCCGATAGGCTATGTCCCCGACATCTGACGATTTGGACGCGATAGGGAGTATATAGAATATACCGAGGTAAATGCTTTGGCTACATTCTTCTTGGACGGGACTAACTCCGCCGTTAGACGCTATTGTATGGCTTGTACAAAAGTTGTTAGGTTCAGGCCCATTATATGCGTCATTGGGCAACCACGACACATACAACCAGTGAGTTCACCAAGCTATGGTGCTGCTATCTTTCTCTGACGCGATGTACAGGGCGCAAGATGCTCCACACGCCCTCGGTCCTGCGCTTGCCCAACAGTTCCAATGGTGAGTGTAAGTAATTGTATGCGCCATACAAATGCCCCAACACGCATCATTTTTCTCAGGGATTACGACCACCTCGCGTCGCTGTGGCAGCACGAGAAGTGGCTTCCCGATGCCGCGGTAGCACTCGCTCGTGCTCACTATTCAGCGTATATGGTCAAACGCGTTGACGGGCTAAGAATTATCACCATCAACACTGACATGTGTATGTGCCACAACATTTGGGTCTCGCGAACGTCATTAATGACCGAAGTTCTACAGGGTACAAGTAAGGACTTCTACGTGCGAAAGCGCACTCGAATTGACTCCTTTTAGAGCCAACTACTTTAATTACATCAATATGACAACACATGACCCCTCTGGTATGCTTCGGTTTGTTACGGACGAGCTGCAGGATGCGGAAGACGCTGGTGATAGAGGTACGCGGTTGTCTGCAACGCACAGTGTCGTGTCTTGTACTGAATCTAACACACTTAGTTTGGATCCTTGGACACGTCCTGTCAGGCTGGGATGGAACCAACGCGCTTGGTAACCCCACTGACTTGTGTGAGTTGCTCTGCTCCTTGAAGTTGTTGCTAATGTACTGACCTCGGGGCAGTCTACCAGATGTACGTTCCGTGTATCCCTCGTGTTGTGCGATCTCTAACCTCCTGGATAGCGTGGATCGATTCTCTCCCCATGTCATAGCGGGTATGTTGATGCTAGCTTTTCAATCCACATCCTGTCTAACTCTGAAATGCAGCTATTTTCTGGGGTCACACTCACGAAGACGAGCTCTCCGTAAGCGATATAATGCTGTGTCTGCATTGAAACGCACTTATCATGGACGTAACAGATTTTCTACGCCAACAACGCAACGAATATAAGTGCTGAAACCGCCCAGGCAGTATCTTGGGTATGCCTCTTGTTGTTGCCTAGCTCGTGTATGGGTGCTCATTCGTAACACTAGATCACGCCCCTCTCTCACCCCTCTCACCAATCTCAACTCTGGCTTCCGTCTGTATGAGGTCGACTCATCGGTATGACCTTCGCATTCTTAATCATGCACCCGTGTTGACCTATCTCAATTTGCAGACGTTCGATATTCTTGATGCACACACGTAAGTGCGCATGTGTGCATCGTATCACATCTATCTGACAATCTGAAAATAATCTTAGTTGGAACGCCGACGTAAACGCTTTCCCTGAGCTCGACTCCCAGATCGCCCTAGGCCCCACGTACAGGCACGAGTACAGCACTCGCGAGGCATACGGAGCGAACATCACCGGATGGGGACCTAATGACCCGCTGAATGCTACTTGGTGGCATCTTGTTACCGAAGGTCAGTCTATTCTTATTTCTATACACGCATGTATTTGACTCTACGCGTAGAAATGGAAAAGAACCCAGCGTTAGTGCAGCAGTTCAATACCTTCCAAGGTAAGACCTCCGTCCGCACAAAGGATTGCACAGGCGACTGCATCCCGGCCAAGATATGCTACATGCGCAGTGGAAGTGTTCCCATTGGGCTGTCGAACTGCATCCCCGGATTTGGATCGGTCCAAGGTGGATGATATCGGGCTTGCTGGGTGGACGTAGTGTTGCATCCTTCAGGAAATGTATTTTTCAATCAATTTTGTCGAGAACATTCGTCTGAATGCCCTCGAAGTCCGTGATTCACCCTAATATCCTTATGTGGAGTGGCAAGTATAGACTTATAGTAGACTGCTGCGCCGGAGTGCCCAAGCGTGGAGGGTGTTCCGTCGGCAGAGAAGCGCCCATAAATGCCTGAACTTGCTAGTACCCACGTCCACTCCCGTCCGTTCATTCTGGAGACCCTCTACGCTGTACGCTTAGCGTACACCACGCTCTCGTAGTGACGGTGGTCTGTCGCCGACCTGGCTCATGGCAGAGGCCGGGCCGTCGAACAGCAATGGTGCGCATGCAAGTAATCCCCAAGCGGCGGGGCCCTCGCGACACGTCCGCTTGCCGCTGCCGTTCCCCAACGGCGACCAGGACGGCGCAAGGCCGCGTAAACCTATTCCCAAGCCGTATGACGGGCCCAGCGGGCTGTCTCTCGTTTTCCCCCACTCGAGCTCGCGGACCGCCGCCGGCGCAGGCGAGGCACGGCGCAGAGTAAGGTCCGTGGACGGAGCTCAGCAGTCTTATTTCCCTTCTGGACTCCGGCGAGCGCATGGGTTGGAGGACACACAGCGGAGGGTAGTATCTGGTGGCAGGAAAGGAGGGAGCGTGAGGATGAGCAACGCTGCGTCAATCCCAGTAGTCAACACGGATGCCTCCACAGACTACTCGTCTACTGCGTTCTCGGACGAATATGACCTCTGTGAGTAGCATGCGTCGCCACCCATACCTCGCTCGCTAACCGTACGATAGCACATGAAGGTGTGTACATTCGCTGCTAGGCAGCTCACCGAACCGACGTATTCGTAGATCCTAGGATACTGGAAGACGTCCAACGTGCACTGAGTCTGCAAGCAAGGCGGGAGGCTCGCATGAAGGCACTGCAATCTTTCCCCACTAGTAAAGCCCAGTCGTTGACAGACAAAGCCTCAAGCTCCTCGCTCTCCACGCACTCGCACTCTTCTCCGGTTCGTGCCAAGATACCCATACCACCTCTACCAGAGAACCCTGTCCAAGGCTCGCAGGGAGGCAGCGTGGAATCCGAGATTGACTTCAGTCCGTCCGTAGGGGCAGTCTTACACCATCCTGTTCCATTATCGTCGAACGGCGGCGCCACACTCGACTGGACAGGCTCTAATTCTGAGGATGAACGTGGGGACAAACGGTGGTCTCTGTCTATCACCAAGCGCAGACACAAGGACAAGTCGGCTCAGGCTAACAGAACAGTCGTTGAGAAGCAAGAGTCGCTGTACCTCGGTACGCATACGCTTTCACTCTCGTGCGTATGCCATTCCTGACTCCACTCATATGCATCAGATAAACTCGCTCAGTTGAAAGCCAAGGCCAAGCCGCATACCTTTCGCAAGGCTGCAATTACCGCCGAGCAGTTGAAGAGGCGCTACGGGTTGCTTAGCGATACGTCCAGCTCGTCAATGAACCTGCTTGCCGCAGCTCGATGGTACAGTCAGCGGGATCCAGTGTCCCAAGCGTCTCTCGATAACATGGAACCATTAACTTGGTTGAAGCACCTGATGGACAAGCACGGCAACAAAGGTGCTCCTCGTCTCCCCCTGGCATCTGTCCGCGTTGATAGTGGAGGAATACGCGAGGTCGCTGGGCCGTACTCTGCAGTCTATACCTGAGGATCGCGAAGCAAACGACGTCACTCCTGGCTTGGAACAATCTCCCGACATCAACGCTGGAGCCTCACCCGAGAGCAAAGGAGCGGACCAGTCGCCGTCCAGTGATTCCTGGTCATGGACTCCCCCTCCTCAGTCTTTGCAGCCTTCATTATCCCGTAGGAGACGAGATACTTTCGATGGCGCCATCTCGTTCGAGCCGCAAGTTGATTCGGGGAGGTCGTCCGCAGGCGATGATTCCAGACGCAGCAGCCTTGACCCCCTTGGCTACCGCCGACATTCCTTGGCGTACGGTACGGATTCAGGAAGAAGCTCCATGCACAACGCTCCCTTCTCGGCGGGCTTAGGGTACGGGGCATCCCCGTCCGGCAGCCGCAAGCACTTTCGTGACTTTGCGAATCGCATACGCCGCAAGCCTGCCAACAGGAGCGACGACGCGCTATCCTCCGCGCGCAACTCGATTTCGGAGCGCAGCCAGGAGGACGAACCTTCACCTACCAAACGCGACGCACGCTCTCGTCCTCCCAGTCTCCAGCTGGCCGACCGCGCGGCCTCCCCAGGGAGCGGTCCTCAAACAGCCTCGGACCGTGGGTTATCGAGCGGCGGCGAAGGCCCGCGGACTGCGAAGATAATGACGTCGAGTACGCCTAACGTGCCGGAACAGGCCGCTCCTCTTCTACCATCTCGACACCCTTCTCCTATTCCGAGACATGCTTCGGCAGCTAAACCTCGTACCCCGAGGAGACGGTTGTCACTGCCTTCTTTGAACCAGCTACTCATTCGGGAGCAGGAAAAGCGGCAGTTGCATGCGGATGAAGAGGCTGAACGTCGAGACTTTGAACATAAGAACCAGTAAGTGCCGTACCCATCGTGCGAAGACGCTGCTCATTGATTTCAAAGACTTTTGGATGACGCGCTGGCGCAGAACCAACGGACTCGGCAACTCCTCCAGCGCGTCGGAGGGAATATACGAGAGTACGAGAATGTGTTGTCGCGTCTTTCTCTGCTCATCGGCATGCCGCATGCACCCATCCCTCTGGATGTTTTGGAAGCCCTCAGCCATGATCCTGCGTCTGTCATGAGTGGCACGCGCCGTTTGAAAGGATGGCGCGCTGTTGAAGATATCCAAGAGCGGATCAACCGCCAGCGGGACACCCTTCGGGGTTTTGCTGCCCAGGTGTCTCAAGAGGAGAACGAGAGCAACAGCGCGCTTATGTTCGATGGCCCAATCTTCACGCTGTCGAGTTCGTTGGATCAGCTCGAACACCATCGAGAGCGGATTGCGCGCGAAGCAGAGACTGTGGTGGCAACTCTCGCCCGAGTTAAGGAGATCCATGCTACGACCAAGCGAGACTATAATGACGTCATGGCCCACACGTCTCTGGTCTATCCTCAGGTGAGCCAAAGTGTCGTCTGAGCTTGGCTGGCTATACTAACTTGTTGCAGATCACCCAAATCGTTGCGCTCGAGGAAAGCTACAGGAACAAGTACCAGCAATTCTGGGACATCGGCTTGGACGCTCTTACGCTGCTCTTGGATACCGTCACCCCGTTCTGGAGGAACTATGGCAAAGTCATCGGGGAAGACGTTCAAGACTTCCTCATCATTCCATGGTATCGCAACGAGTTCACGGGAGAGCCGAAACGCTATCCTGTCACCTCTCTCCCCAAACGCTCCTTACGCCATTGGTTTGGTCTACTTCTGTTCTACATTATCAGCGTCGGCGTCCTGCTCCTGCAAATCGGCGCAGCCCTGTCCTCCACCGTCAACTACAATCTACCGTGGGTTGCAAACACGGGCTTTTGGTGGCTTCTTCTGCCATTCTTCACTCTCGGTCTTTTCATTCAGTGGACCGCAGTACTCATTGAATGCTTCATTGTTCTCGCAGAGTTTGGAGTAATTATTTGGTGGCTTGGATGGGTCATCAGGGTATTTAACTGATTCCGGTTGTCTTGTCTCTGTTATATCTCACCTATTCCTTTGTTTATACCGACTCTCAGTACTCACACATTGTATCATACACTACACGACATCATGAGATACCTACTGCGCTACTAATTGCACATGATAATGTACATACGCTTTGCTATGTGACGAGCTACCACTGAGGGTTCGAGGTCGGTGTCCAATGGCTAAATTGAGTGTCAGGGACGACGGGTGGCTGAGTCACCAAAGGTGACTGAGCCGAATGGGAGGAGGTTGACATTGAATTGTATGGTCCTCGCGCATTTATCGGGCCCGACGGCGGGGCAGATGATGAGGGTTCCACAGACGGCATTCTACGACCTGAGGGGCTCGGCGTACGAATGACGACCTCAGCGATTTGATATCTGCCCGCGGTGAGGCAGGCGCGACAGTACCCTAAACCGAGTATGAGCATATGTGCAATTTGAGACGCGCACAGTTACTCACAACCTCCTTTCATGAGCGGTACATTGGTCTGGTGGCAGGATCGACACGCTGGTGGGGGATGGCTTCTATACGTGAGTCTCTCCACCTTCTTGCGCTTCTTTGGGGGTGGCGCCTCGATTGGCGGGAACACAGGAAATGGAGTCTCCTGAGGGAGCTGCGCGGCTGGCGACGCTGGGACAATGGGCGACGATGAGGCACGTGGGGCGCGTGGCGGTGCGGAAGGAGGTGCGGAAGGAGGTGCGGAAGGAGGTGCAAAAGTGACAGGGCGCAAAAGTAATAGCAACAGGAGGTTGAGATGGCGGAGACGTCGTGGTGGACGGTGGTGGAGGCAATATCGGAGGCAGCGAAGAGGCCGTAGTCGCAAACGGGATTGCAGCAGGCGCTGGGCGGGGCAGTGAAGTCACTGGCGCAACGGCGGACGGTGGCGGAGGCGAAAGAGGTGTCGCAGAGGGTGAATGGAGGGATGGCGCCGAGGGCTGTAAAGGCGGAGGAGGTCCCGGAGTCTCCGGGATGATGCTGAAGGTGGTGTATTGCCCGACAGATGGTGCCAATTGTGGAGACACTTGGGAGTCATCGCGCGCTGACGACTTCCTTGCTGCTATTGACTTGCGCCTGGTATTTCGTCGTTTTGGTCTGATCGTATCCGCATTTGCGGGTTTAACGGGCTTCATAGAGTAAGGCGGTGCCAAGGCCTAGGGTGCTTGTGAGTTTGTTTGATATACAGGTACACTTTGCGCGTGAAGCTCACCAATCTTATGATCTCGAGCAACTCTCCTTCCGGGAGTTGATGTGGTAAGTACGACGGCTAGAAACATAGTATTAATACGACCATGACTTGAAGAAAATAAATACTTACTTCATTTACTGCCTCCGATTGCCCAAGTTGAGTGTCCGACAGCCAATAAGTGAAGGGCGTATACGTCTCCTCCGTGAGTCCCCTCAAATGAAATACAGCCAGCGGTGCTGCAGCGTTTGGCTGGGAGGACGCTGCGGCCGAACCTGAATCATTGGTAGGTCGCAACTCAAGTGCGATCTGCTCTTGACTGTAAGGAAGGTGGGTGGTCACCTGAATATCGTGCCTCGTCCCCCTCATAGTGTCGTAAGATTTCTCCAATCTCATAACACCCCTTGGGAAGATCCATTTGTCATGAGGTCGTTCCTTGAACTCAATAGCCACATCCCAGGTTCCAGGGCGTGGAGCTTGTGGCGAAGCGGGAATGAGCGTACGAATAGCCTCACCGAGCCGCTTGACGTCTGGATGGTCCATGTCCTTGCCTCGCGCTTTTTCCTAGCAGCTGCTGCAATCCGGGGTTCTTTTGTGCTTCGGCAGTAACAATCTCAAGGTCCGAGAGCTGGGTAGGGACGTCACCTTCACGGCTATAATACACCTCGTACAGCGCGGTGTCCGCGAAGATGTGAGGACCAACAGCCAGTTCGAACCTGTCATGGGCTATACAGTGGTAGGCAGGATGCGCCGAGTCAGCTTGCTTCCCGGCTTTCATCTTCGGCAGACGAGGGAAGGCAGAGGAAAGCCACTTCTCACGAGCTATGAGATTCGACGTCGTCAACGAGCAGTACAGGCTAAGTACGAGGTGCGTTTACATTGTTTGAGGGACTGCAAGATAACCAGACTGTTGAAAGGGTACGTTAGCAGCCTCTAGAGCACCCTTGCACGAATTCAAGACACACCTGTCGGCTACATTACACCATGCAGCTTCCGAGTTCGCATTGAAAATCTCATCTTGTAGCTCCCATCCACCGGTATTTCCGACGGGCAGCGCAACCGTTCCCGTCATGCAGAATAGTCGCGAAATAAGTTGATGAAGTTCACCCCACGGAGGTTGGTGGCGGTTGCAGAATAAGCTGCGTTCCCTTTATGGGCGCTTCTCTGGCCGCAAGGCTTGACCGAAACCACGACATCCCATCTTGGCTTCCAAAGTTTTAAACAGTTCCGGGACGTGCATCTGCCATGTCAACGCGTGTACGTGAGTATCGTAGTGCTTATCACAAGAACATGGAGTTTAATCCCAATCTCTTTTCCAGAGAAGGGCGGTACGGTCTTCAGACCGATCGCGAAGCCAAGGGCGCGACTCGGTAGCGAAACCCCTCGCCAGACCTCGCGTCCCTCAGAACCTCGCGCCTCAGCTCCTCCTCCTACTAGCACCCAGGATGGGCTCTCTACGCTTAGCACGCTAATGCCTCCACCACCAACTGTCCCCGTTAGGTCATCATCTTCCGCTCCGCTTCCTCTGGAGCAAGGCTCCGGTGAGAGTCATTACGCCCCTCCCTCGCATACTCAAGACGACGAGGCTGCGCACGCTACTGCAATAGCTATAGCGCCTCCTTTTCGCACTGGCACTCGACCCCCTGCCATACAGGTGCAGCCAACAAGGACATCGGGAATCCCCGCCACCCACACAGGAGTGCGGGGACCTTCGGCAATAATCCCGCCTTCCAGGAGCATCCCCACTCCTTCACGTACTACCATTGAACTAATTGCGGCACCTGTACACTCTGACGCAGGTTCCAGCTCGACTGTCGCAGCTATACCCTCTGTTCCACCATCCGCTCCCGACAGTAGCCAGCAGTTTCCAGAGATCAGTCCATCCACCATCAGCGACGCCCAGATCGACCCCGCTCTACTGGAAGCAGTTGTCACGGCATTGCAACACGTAGAAGAGACCCAACAGGCGTCGAATTGTCCGCCAGTTCTAGAAGAACAAAGGCTCGCTCTCAACACCGAAAGCGTCGTAAAGGTGCCCCCGCCAAGGAGAAGGCCTTCTCGCGATGGTACTAGGAGGGGAGAAGGGAACAGTACCGAATCCTCCAAGGCGCCCCGTTCTCGCCGCCGGAGAACATCTGAGGCAGCAGATGGAGACTCATCCAGTGTTGGAGTCAGACGCCGACGTCACGCGCGACGGAGCACTGGAACAGCGGAGGACGACGAAGGGGAACCATCCGAGCCTCGACGCAAGCGGTCCAAACGAACGCGCGCACCATCCGTACCACCCTTTGATCCAGATGCCGACCCAGGTGAGGAGCTTGATCCTACCGCGGTGACGATGGCCGACCTTTGCGATGATTCGGGACGGGGAAGGGTCAGCAGTAAGGCAGCTCAGATTGTCAGTAATCATGCTGCGTGGCGTGCTACGAATCGAGAGAAGAGAGCCCGCCAACGGGCACTCATGGAAGCGAAGAAGTATGGTCGAAACCTTGAGGACGAGGAGAATGCGACGACCTCTGTTGCACCGCTCGACAACCAGGCTGGTCCTGGTGAGCCCGCTACTTCTGCGAACTCGGTCACGTCACTTGGCGGTACAGCCGACGAAGCCCTTGTTGAGGATGCAGAGGGTCAGAAAGGTGACGACTACGACTATACGCAGGCCATGGCAACGAGCCGGTATAATGTTCAGGTTCGGATCGGCCCTAACGGCGAGACAATCATCGACGAGACCTCGCTGTTCGTTGACCGGCAGGAAGAAGACGAAACTGCGGATTACACTCACATTGAAGAGTCTGATACGAGCAAGTTTGTTAACTCCTCTACGTACAGCAAAAAACTACGTGGCTCGCGCTGGAGTGCAGAGGAGACCGAACTGTTCTTCGATGTACGTCGGGATATTTTGTGTCGCTCGTGTATGGACTAATCCGAACACTAGGCGCTCTCACAATTTGGTGAGAATTACGAGCTCATTTCGTACGTGCTGCCCGGCCGCGACCGCAAAGCATGTAAGAACAAATTCAAGGCCGAAGACAAGCGGAATCCGAATAGGATTACCTATTGCCTCAAGAATAAGGAGACCGTATGGTAAGTGTTTCCTTTGTTAAATCTGCGGGATGCCAGTTCACCCATCTTGCTCTGGTGCCTTGCAGACATGGCAACTCTATCGCGTATGACAGGCAAGGACTTCTCCGGTCCCACACCTATCATCAAGGCTCCTACGCCACCGCAGCTCCCTGATAGCACGACAGCAGACGGCCAGACCAGTGAGAGCCTACCTTCAGTGAAGACGAGGAAAAAGGGTAGGACACTGGGTAAAGGAGCTGACGGGGAGGAAATTCTTGGGGACATTAAAGATATTATGAGTAGTTAGTGACCACTGTTGGCTTTAGTATAGAGATTGGATGCCACGCTGCACTGTTTTTTTTCCGGAATGGCTCAGTGGGAAGAGTGGTGAGTTTAGACTATGGGATTGTGCTTCTATGCACAAGTTCAATCCACGATGCTGGCATATATATTGCTGTATTGCATACTAGATCTTCTTTGCCCTCATCATAGCTGAGCTACGTTAAGTATTTTCCCGTACATAATACACATGCCGAATATACGCTGAACATTTTTGCGCGTTTATTGGTAATCCCGGCGCTTGTTCGACACAATTAGACGCCCTTGATGAACGGCGCTTAGGGGTGCGCTGTCCAATGCAGATGTACTCAGATACATGTGGTGCTATTTGTGCATGCTGCATGCTCCCCTTCAAGCTAACACTGTAACACAAGAAATCTGCTGTGCAATAACATAGCAGTCCAAATTTGACAAGAATTGTCCCTGCTTTATGAACATCTAAGGCTATTGTTGTGAGGCTTCCTAATTTGGCATTTGATCACAAACCCAACTCCAACTTCAACCATCACTACCGTTCTGTCCATGAGCCTCGCTGCAGACAACGCTCTTCACATAGCTGCACAGAAATTCTTCAGAAAAGCGAAGCACACTCTTCATTTATACCACTGTGAATGGCATGAGTGTAGAGCAGTACTTAACTCGTGGGCAGCATTAGAAAGGGTGAGTACCATTAGTGATTTAAGCTCTGCATAATATTCTCCATGTGCTGTTGAACAGCTTAGCATACATGCTCTCATTGAGCATATATGCTAAGCTTGCTATTTGTGTGCTATATTGATATGAGCACAACAATTGCCAATATACAGAGATAAACTGCTCTTTGCACATTTTCACTCCTTGCACGTAGTCTGCATTGATGGTGGTAGATTTTAAATTCTCACCACCAAGCATTGCAAAGTGCCAATATTCTGGTGTGAGATGTGCATGGAGTAAGGATGAGCCAAGAGCAATTTATCTCTATAACACAATGTAGTGTTGCCTTCAGCACTACACGACCAGCTGGCAATCAGGAGCTGGATTATAGAACTTAGCTGATGCACTTATCTGCTTCATGTTCTTGTGCACCTAACTGTGCCATAGTTTCTTGACTACTGCTCAGTAACTGTGTTATCCTTCTATCAAATGACTTGATGCTACATCCAATGCAGCAACCAGTTCCCAAATCCTTTAGGCTTCTTCTCTGGAATCGAACCCTTATTGTCCATAATATGCTAAGGCTATGGATTCCAGTCATATTTTGACTATAAGTACTCTATGTTTAAAGGCCTATAGAGACTTCACGCTATTTAAAGACTGCATAAATAGTGCATATATGCACATTTCTTTTACACCTTATTATATTTTAGGACTATTACTCATCTATATGTGGTTTTAGCATGCTTTGCAACATTGCAAATTTATGTACACTGGAGAAATACCCAACACAGTAAGCATCATTAGTTTGGTATTTTGTTCACATTGTTTCTATTTAATTGGATTTTACTATAGCTGCCCATCTATACATGTGCCTATGGAAACAGTGCAATGTGCACTTTCCCAGTGCTGCTAGTGCATATGACCACATTAGTCATATACACTTGCTGGCTGTAGGAGTTTACTGTCCAGTAAATGGTATGTGATGAATTTAATTATCTAGAGAAATTACATTAAAATTCGACATAGAATGTTATGAAACAGTCTCATGTCAAGAACTTCATGAGCATTTTCACCAGAAGCATGCATTGCACCCAACTTCACAGGACAACAGCCTTGGTTTCACAGGGGCCACTCCAGGACCAAGCAAGTCATCAAATTACCAGCAATACCCCTTACACTTGTATGGCCAGTTTTACCCAGAACCCAATACCCCCTTCCATCTATACCCCAGCATTCACAATTATCATCTACTGCTCTTGCATTGCAGGTCAGCCCCATGCAAAGCTCCAAGAACTCATCAGAAGCCAGCAAGGCCCGGTTGGAATGAGGCTCTTGGAACGTTCTCACAGTCCAGAAACAGACATTGCGTTCAAGCCCTTACCCTCACGCCGGCGTCGTACAGAGCAAGCTCAGGATCACCACCCACCCATGCTTCTCACAAAGCTACACCACCCTCCAGATCTAGACGAGACCATCCAGTTCCTCGGGCAAGAGGAACACTCTCCCGAAGTAACACAAGCAGCACCACGCGAGGTAGTACCGGACGAGTCCACCGTACGTGGGGCACACTTATCCCATCCGTTCCACGGAAGCAGCGTGGGTAACTTGGCGACTCCTGAGATGCACGCGCCTGCGCCGCAACCACATAATCCCCCCTCTGAAGCTGGCTGGGTACAACGCGTTCACGAGGCGGTTCCGGGAGGCGGAGAAGAGCGGATTCGTAGACGGGATGGGACAGCTTTATGACTTGGAGTAGGTTCTTGATGATGGAGTTGTGTTGGCAATGGCATACTGGTTTGATAGCGCGGAATATGAGTTTATATTGCTCTCGTCAGGTTAGCATTAAATATCACAGGCTGATGCCTAGCTACACGGTACTCCCAAACCCCAGGACGTGAAAGAATGGTGCCCTCCGCGTCTTAGGCCTATAACACTGTTGGTGCCTTGCTGCGAGCCAATAGTGAGGTTACAGAGGATCCCCGCTGGCGGCACAGGCGTAACAAACCGTCGATCGGGGATCATGGTTGTGACTCTGGAGTTCCTGCTGTTGAAGACCGCAATTCAGGTAGATATTCAGCGAGCAGCAGGGGTACGCACTTGATGTCTGGCGCAGTCGAGAGGCGCGAATGGACGAATCAGTCTTGTCGCATTACCGCGGCAAGCGAGTTCTCGCACGCCGCTGCTTCAGCAGTAGGCGAGCAAACATGATGGTTGTAAAGGCAGACAGTGAATACCTTGAGAATCGGTGAGCGACGAAGGTGGACGAAGTCGCAACAATTCAAAGCGGAACATACCACGTCACAACGTACGAAGCGTGTGAGTTCCGCACGTCTACAGTTGGTGACCTCCCTACCGGGATCCCATGGGATACACGCGACGCAGCTTCTCCAGCGTGGCCCTCTGCACGATCATAAGTTGAAGGTTGACAAGGACGTTATAACGCGTACCAAAAATTTCCTCCACATACACCAGCTGCACACTGGCCTTGTCGCCGCCAGCAAACTCGACCATAGTATCAATGTCAGCCCAGAACCATTTACCCTCTTGAGGGATATTGTCCGGAGTGAAGCGGTTGCGAACATGCCCGGTTCGAAGCATTCCAAGGATTTCGACCTCGGCATCGTCCAAGAGATATTTGCCGCTGTTCACTTGGTCCTGTGATATAAATCCGCGATCAACCAGGACTGTCGTCCCGTCCGTGCGCATTAGAGGCTCGACGAGGTGGAAGCCATTCATGCCGTCATAAACGCGAGGACCCAAGAGGATGGCGTGGGCATGGTCCCATTTCCCTTTCATAAGGACCTTGCGATACGTGAAGTCCCCTAACGCAGCAATACTTGTACAGAGTGGTCAACCACGCAGACGTCCAAGAAGAGGGACAGAAGCTTACTTTATGCGCCTAGGTAGGATAAGAGGATCCCGCTGCAGCTTTTCCTGCAGCTCGTCAATTAAATTGATCTTCCACTTCAGCCGCTCAACTTGCCAAGTACCCAGAGCGAAGGTGAAGAAAGGCATAATTCCCAGGAGAACCATGGTGGGACTGAATAATGAGTCCTTCTTCGACTTGTACTGCGTGTGTCCCGGGTTAGCCGCGGTGGACTCGGCCCTCGCGCAGCCAACGCCGCAGTTCAACGTAGGACGAGTCCATGTCCGCAGCCAGGTTCGTGTGCCAAGTTTTCGTCGGATGCCTAGAGTAAACAAAGAGGACATTGCGGAATGTGGCGGTCCTGTGCAAGAGCCGCTTCGGAGCTCACACTGAGAGTCCCCTATTAGAGGCGCTTGCCGCAGGTTGCGCGCAGCTTACCTTACCCCTCCACCTCGAATACATACCCCAGGTCCCTAGTGGCCTTCAATCACCATGTTAGTGACTTCCAAACGACAGCTACACTGCGAATTGAACATCAGACAGGTTCAGCGGCGGGCGTACGCGACAGACAGGTGGCTTCGACATAGATGGCGAGGAGATGCACTATCCGACTAGGCCGGTTGACAAGGACAAGGCGGAGGCGGAACTTGTTGTGAATATCAAGAAGGCAACCAACCCTGAAGAGTCTGCGCCCAAACAGAAGCATGTCCGGAGTACGTCTTGCTTAGCCCGTGGTCTCCAGCAGCATATTGACCTACGTATCCTTAGAATGTATCGTATACACTTGGGATTATCACTCGTCAATATCATTCTGGACAGGCCTCCGGGTACAGCCTATCTTAGCAGACGAAGTGCAGACCTTCAAAGCCCTTATAACTGTACATAAGGTGCTGCAAGAAGGTCACCCTGTGGTACGTCACCTGATGCTGTGAATCGCATGTCCAGCTCATAAGCGTGCTGTATGTTTTCTAGACAATTAAGGAGGCTCACGGGCAGACCGGCTGGCTGGAGACATGTGCTCGTACTGTAGGGCACGATAGCGCGCGAGGTATGTCTATTAAATCACGTCACATTCTCGATCTCTAAGTTAAGGCGTCGTGGCGTAGGCTATGGCCCACTCATCAGGACGTATGTCCAGTTCATTCTTGCGAAGCTCAGATTTCATCGTCTGCGGCCTGAATTCAACGGTCTGTTTGAATACGAAGAATATGTCACGTTGAAGGGCATCGACGATCCGAATGAAGGGTTAGTTCGCCCCGCTTCAGCCTGTTACTGCACCCATGAATTTACGTTTCCAGCTATGAGACCATTTCAGACCTGATGAACCTTCAGGACCAGATCGACTCCTTCCAGAAGATGATATTTGCTCACTTCCGTCATTCCGCCAACAACGAATGCCGAATCTCTGCTCTTGTACCTTTGGTCAAAGAGAGCTGGGGCATCTATCGCTTCATCACCAGCATGCTGCGGGCAATGCACCGAAGTCGGTTTACACTTCACTAGCTCTACGCCAATTGTCGCTCACTAATCGCCATTCAGGAACAAACGACGCAGAAGCTTTGGAACCACTTCGTACGCGCTTTACTGCTCAACACTACAGCCTGCGAAAGTTTTATTACGAATGTTCCAACCTAAAGTACCTCACCAGTCTGATCAATGTCCCAAAGCTTGGCCAGGTATGTCCATAACCGAGTAATAGGCAACGATGCCGCTGACTAGGCTTCCAGGACCCACCGAATCTGCTGGATAATGGCCCCACCCCGGATCTGCCAGCACGACCCACAACAACTGCTCCGCCGGTCAAGACTCCGCCGCCAGCGACGCCGGCTCCGGATATTGCTGAACAAGCGCGCATGTTGAAGGAGTACGAAGATCAGCAGAGATCCCTTCTCGCTGCTCGTGAAACGGAAGAACAGCAGCGCCGTGCGCAGGAGGATGCTCAGAGGCTGGAATTCGAGCGGAGGCAGGCTGAGCAAGCTGAGCGTGAGAGGTTGGCGCAGGAGCAGTTGCTGCAGCAGCAATTGATGCAGTATAATAACATCGCTGCCCAACAAGCCTCTCAGCAGATGATGGAGCTCGAGCGGGAAATCCTCGCCATGCGAGGGCAGTACGAGCGGGATCAGCTCATGCTTGAGCAATACGACCGTGTGAGTGCGGACGCTATGCTAATACGTACTACACACTCACTCTTCATTGCAGAGGGTTAAAGCTCTTGAAGGCGAGCTTGGCAGTGTCACTGCGAATGTCAACTCGCAGATGATGTCCAAGGATGAACTCATCAAACAGCTCCAGGACCAGGTCACGCTTTGGCGCAACAAGTACGAGGCTCTTGCGAAGCTGTATAGTCAGCTTCGCACAGAGCACCTGGACATGTTGGCAAAGTTCAAGCAAATGCAGCTGAAGGCCAACTCTGCCCAAGAAGCCATTGACAGGATGGAGCGGATGGAGCGGGACCTGAAGGCGAAGAACTTGGAGCTCGCCGACATGATAAGAGAACGCGATCGTGCCCGGTTTGACCTTGATCGTCAGAAGTCCAGTCACAAGGACGAACTCGACCGTGTAAGGCGCGAGCTCAACTTCGCCAACGAGAGGGCGGAGGATGCTTCTCGTTCGAAGAGCTCAGAGGTCTCCGGCGTGCTGTCCAAGTACAACCGCCAACTGACCGAACTCGAAGACTCGCTTAGGGTGAGTATCTCCTTTTTCTCGAGACGCTGCCCAATCTGATTCGCAGATAGTCCAAACAAATGCAGATCGACGACCTCCTTGCGAAGCTTGACAACACCCAGCTGGAGATTGACCGAGTACGTGATGAGAAGGATGCGGAAATTGCCGTTCTCCAGGAGGGAATGGACCAAACCCTTCAGCAGCTATCGGACTCGCACCAGGCACGTCGCTTTTGACATACTGCTACGGTGTGAAATGCTGATATATGCTCTCAGAACCAAGGCATTGTGGAGGAGACAACCAACGCCCAGATCGACACCCTCATCCTCGACAACCGCAAGAAGCTCAACGCAATAATCGGTCTGTGCTTCACAACGGATATCCTCTGACACATGATTGACACTTGACGACTCCAGATTCAATATTACAGGCTTGTGTGCAGAAGGTTGACGAAGCCATCTATGAGCTCGAATCGCCTGCTCAGACAGGAAACCTCAACTCTACACCGGAGTACACTCTGTCGATGATTGAGAAGGCGGTAAACAATGCCACAAACTTCGCAACCGTCTTCAACCTCTACCTCGGTGGCGAAGTCGGCGGTGATCACGTCGACGTCATCAAAGGCGCAAACGAGTTTGCGCAGTCGCTCTCTGACGTTCTCATCAACTCCAAAGGCATCACTCGCCTTCTCAGCGACGAGAACTCAGAGAGGCTTGTCGCAGTTGCAAAGCAGGCTGGCGACATTGGTCTCCGAGGATTCCTCAACCTGCAATCGTACAAGCTCGACCTCCTGCCTCAGTCTTCCCAGCGCAAGGACGTCGCCATGCGGAACAATGCCGAGATTCGCTCTGCGCTCACCAGGCTGTCGGAGACTGTCGACAAGCTCGCGCCGAAGGGTGGCAAGGCGGGCGCGCTCGCGAAGACCAACGGCGATCTTGGCGACCTGGTCGAGCAGGAGATGTTGGGCGCCGCGCGGGCGATCGAGGAGGCGACCCAGCGCCTTCAGCAGCTCATGGCGCGCCCGCGCGACTCGTCGCGCTTCAGCGCGGTCGACATCCAGGTGCACGACTCGATCCTCGCCGCCGCGATGGCGATCACGAGCGCGATCGCGCGCCTCATCCAGGCCGCGACGGCGTCGCAGCAGGAGATCGTCGCGCAGGGCCGGGGCGCGAGCACGATGCAGCAGTTCTACAAGAAGAACAACCGGTGGACGGAGGGCCTCATCTCCGCCGCGCGCGCAGTCGCGTTCGCGACGACGCTCCTCATCGAGAGCGCCGACGGCGTGCTCTCCGGCACGCACTCGCTCGAGCAGCTCATCGTCGCCTCGAACGAGGTCGCGGCGGCGACCGCGCAGCTCGTCGCGGCGTCGCGCGTCAAGGCGAACCTGATGTCCAAGACGCAGGAGCGGCTCGAGCTCGCCGCGAAGGCCGTCACGGAGGCGTGCCGCGCGCTCGTCAAGCAGGTCAAGGCGATCTCGGCCAAGGAGGCGCTGGACGACGACGTCGACTACCAGAACATGGCCACGCTCGAGTTCAAGAAACGCGAGATGGAGCAGCAGGTTGAGATCCTCCGGCTGGAGAAAGACCTGGGGGCGGCGAGGCACCGCTTGGGGGCGATGCGGCGCGCGGGCTACCACACGGAGGAAACAGACTAGTTCTCAGTGTCGGCGGAGGCGGAAGGCTCTTACCGTATAATTCATTCTCGTCTGCTCGTGCTCGTCTCAGTAGTTATTACATGTATCATCGTATAGCATTGGAAATATGGAAACAAGGCACATTTTCACAAACATCTGGGCTCCAATATGACCAATGATATCTACACAAGAGTGTGGGGGTGTGAGGGTAACGCCGAGCAAAACATACCGTGGAAGGAATTAGTAGCTGTGGGCAAGCACTATGGCACAGAAAGGCCAGAAGAGTAATATGGTATCGTGAGGAAAGCAAAATAGAGAAATAACAGCAAATGAATAAAAACGATGGATAAGAAAGCTTTTAAAATGCGTGGAAGGACGCGCCGTCGTCGTAGCTCCGGACGGTGTCGAACGAGTCCTTCCCGGGGCAAGGTCCAGGAAGCTCGACTCCATCTCCAGCGGGTCCGCTACCGCCATGCCGCGCCCGCGCCCGTGCAGGTCCGCCATCGTGACCGCGTCGAGGTCGTCCTCGCCGTCGCCGTCGTCGTCGATCTCGAGGAACGACGGCTTCCGCATGACCGAGCGACGATTAAGCGGCTTGCGGTTGAACGCGCTCGGCGGGCGCGACATGGGCGGCGCGGCGGGCTCGTCGCTGTCGACGACGGTGGCCGGGCGCGCGGGTCTGCGGCGCGGGGGCGGCGAGAGCGCCTGCAGCGGGACGACGCTCGCGCGCTGGCCGGACGGCGCGCCGGCGAGGTTCACGTCGCTGTCCTCGCGGATGTGCCCGCGCGAGGGCCGCCGGCGCGGTGGCGGCGGGAGGGACGGCAGGCCGTGCGCCGCGTCGTGCGCAGAGACGGGGGACGTCGGCGGCGAGCTCATGCTCATGCTTGTCTGCGCGGTCGACGGGCGCGACGCCGGCGGCGACGCAGGGCTCCGCGGCTGAGCGGTTGCTGAGCCTGCGCGGCCCAGACTGCGGGCGCGTCCGCGCGCGGCTGCTCAGCGATAGTCGGCGGTCGGCGCGCGATCCCGAGCATGCCGAAGAGCGAGACCTGGTCGTCGTCCTTCTCGCCGTGGCCGAACGTCGTCGTGCCGGAGGACACGCTCGAGAGGATCGAGCTCGCGCGGGACCGCGAGCCCTTCTGCGGGGTGCCGGCGGCGATGAAGGCCATGCCGAAGTCGCCTGGCTCAAGCTCAAGCTTCGATGACTCCCCGTCGCGCCCCGCCGCCTCGTCTTCCAGCTGCTCCTCCAGCTTCAGCATGTCCGCGGGCGACATGATGTGTTGCGGCTTATAGTCGCACTGTGAATGCCGGTGGTTGTTCGGCGGCGGGGTGGACATCACCTCATCCCAATTGGGATGAATACACGCATTATCCGTAAACAGAGACAGCTGGTTGCCCATATTCGAGAACGACATCATAATCGGAGGGTGTCGCTGCGGTGTCCGAGAAGAAGAGTCCCCATCACTATTGAATGACGAACGCAAATCGCTGTCTGCCGTCCGCGGCGGGCTCGAGGACTTTTTCGTGAGACTCGCCCGACGAGCACTTCGAGAACTCGAGCCCGAAAACAGCCGTTTCCGCGGCTGCGGGCTGCTTGCACTTGCCGCAGGGGACTTTGACTCGGGAACGGAGGAAGCGGAGTTGGCGGAATGTTGCCTGAGGACGGGGATAGGCAAAGGAATGCGGGGTTGATAGAAGGAGCGTTGTTTCCGAGGCGCTTGGGCAGCCGCAGGACCAGAACTCGAGGACGCGTGGTCATCGAAGCTGGCGGATTGTGCGGACACAAAGCTCGCCTCGGAGACCCTCCTTGCCGCCATCTCTGGACGCGGAGACGTGACCCTCGTCGATACTGGCGACGAGAGGTCGACGACCTCGGACTGCTCGTCGGATGGGCGCCCGGGAAACGCCAAGTCGAAGGTGTCCATTGCAGAAGGCGGGCTGTACATCACGACGTCGTCCAGCCCGTTATCACCGTCGTCCCGCATGAAATGATGGACTTCATCCGGATCGGGAAGTCCTCCAAAGACGCGAAACTCATGCTCGACGAACTCGGCGACGGAGGGTCGGGGAACACGAGGGACTCGGCATCGTCAGAGCGCGGTAACGGTGACAGCGGGGTGGATGGCATGTGGAAGGTTGGCGGCGTAATGTTCAAGGGAGGCAGGTTGACACGAGAGGACGAGGCTTTGCGGACGAGGACGAGCGGTCTGGTTGGCGGAGGGGGCGGCTGAGGCGTAGTACTTCCGGTCGACGCTGAAGAGCGTGCGCTATTGAACATGATGGGAGATTCAGGTGACGCGGTCGAGGACGACTGGCTATGCGTAAATGGCTCAGACACTTCTCTCCGCAACCTCAAGGGCACCGTAGAGCTGCCCTCGCCGGGAGAGAAGGCGGCATTCATCGGTGGTCTCTTGTACCTGTCCCCGGCCAAAGTCATCCCTCGCTGCCGAGCCATAACATCCTGAGCCGACAGGTCGGGAACTCTAGACACGGCAGCCGCCGCCGAAAGCATTCGCTGCCTGGGAGCGAGTAGTGTCGAGCAGGAGGAAACAGAACCCGACTGAAATCCATCCGACAGCCCACGCGTAAGCTCCTGCTCTGTGCCCTCACTGCCTCCGTCTATGATGAACGTCTCTCGCCTGTTGCGTTTCTTGCCCGGAGGAGTGCGTGGCGGCCTGTCGGAACCCGGAACTGAGCGGCAAGTTTCACAAGATCAAACGCTACTCACCTCGACGGCTCGGCGGACGATGCGGGTGTCCTGGGCGAGTGCGGGTCAAATGGACTCGTGTGCGAGTTGGATGACGAAGAGCCGTAAGACATTCGGTTGTTAAGGATTCCATCAATCCCCTTGATTCCATGCGGGTCCAGCATAGAGCTGTCGGAATAGACCGACAGCCTGTTCGGATCGAGCGGAAAGCGAGGAAGGACGAACGCGCCTGCTGCGAACGGGTCAGGGTCCGACATGGTGAGCACTGAGTTCTGGTACGAGCGCCGGTCCCTCGGGTGGTCTGAGGGCGTTCGCGGTTCCGAGATAGTGTGTGGGTCCGACCGGTCGTCGTACTCGTAGGAGCGGACGGTCGATATGGACTTTGCTGGCGGCCGGTTCTATCAAAATAAGGTCTTGGGGACGGCGCGGGCACTGCGCATAACGCCGAGGACGGTAAGAGTGATGGTGTGCAGCACCCGAGAGGGTGCAAACGCGTAAGGGATAGGTACAAGTATGTGAGTGACCTATATACGCTACGAGTGGTGTCCGGGTGCAATAAGCATAGTAACGGTGCCTTAATAACACTAAAATACCGAATCTGACACTCCCCTTCAAGCCCTGCAGTGAGAAGATGAGCTGTAGAGGCTTGCAGTGAAAGAACAAGAGAGCAAGGGTAAAGGGAGATATAAAAGAATGATTGTGGATATGGGGTTCAATGGATATGTGCGAAGCAAGACTTAGGGACATGGGCGAGATGAAGGTGACAAATGGGGGTAAACAAAAACTCAATCCAACTGAGAACGTACGAGGGCAAAAACCGAACGCGCATCCAAACACATCGGATGGCGCACCAAACCGCGCGAGTACTCCGACTCCAGCGCGTGCATCAAGCCAACACTTGGCGATGCTGGTCACCCAATCCAGGGGACGGCGGCACGCATGCCGTGCACAACAGCGCTCACCTCGCAAGGGAGCCTGTTTGCGTCTGCACCTCGATACAACCAGGAGTATCCAACTCCTAACCCTAGACCATATACTTGTCCACCAATCGCAGATGGCGCTCTTGAAGGCGCGCGAGTGCTTGCGGAAAGACGCACGGATGCACGAACGAGGATGCTGACAGTCGGGATATCAGCGACGCGTCGGTGTCGAGTCCTCTTCAGGACACTGATCGGATAGGCGGCGACGGCGGCGGGACAGCTCAGCGCATGAGCGTCGAAAGCACGATGGGCCGCGAGATCAACTCGACCGAATGACAACGGGAGTGGCGCAGGCAGGCACGGCTGCCGCGCCGGATGAACGGATGGAGCTCAGGCCAGGAACGGCTAGCGAGCGATGAGCGGATTCGGCGCAGTGAAGCGCCGAGAGTCGCAGAGGGCGGCGTCGGCCGATGACGACGCAAAGTCGTACGAGGGGTGTGGTCGACAGCGAGAGCGACGTGGGGAATAGCGACGGGGCCATAGAATGAACGAGAGGTCCCCAAGAGTGCCGGTCGAAAGGGTAAGAGACCGACGGGCGGCTTTGGTGCCGGGAGCCAACCGGGACGCGTTTGTATCAAAATAAGGTCTTGGGGACGGCGCGGGCACTCGCGCATAACGTCGAGGACGGTAAGAGTGATGGTGTGCAGCACCCGAGAGGGTGCAAACGCGTAAGGGATAGGTACAAGTATGTGAGTGACCTATATACGCTACGAGTGGTGTCCGGGTGCAATAAGCATAGTAACGGTGCCTTAATAACACTAAAATACCGAAATCTGACAGGTTCGAGAAAAATGGTGAGTTGGCGGGCGAATACATAGGAGAAGGTGCTGCCGTGCCCGGGTTCGACCGCGTGAAGCTCGATGCTGAACTCGTCGGCGGTGGGGTCAATATGGACGGCGGGGGTCTTGGATGGTCAGCGTCGGCTTCTTCGTCCGCTTGCCTATGGCAGCAACGAAATTGTTGAGTTTCGACGTCGTTATGTGTTCCCGGGACTTTGAGTGTTTCATGGTGGGAAACACCTTCAACTCAGAAGGCGTTGATGGAGCAGAAGAGCCCGAACGCGTCGAGGGACCATCCTTGGCAGATTTGGTTCTTGACCACCACTTGCTGTGCGAGGGCCCTGGCAAGGTAGACATGACGGAAAAAGGGAGAAGGAGTGTGTAAGGTGAAGGAGGGTAATGGCAACACGGACTCTGATATTTGCTCAAATCAATGATGTGGGTTCCAGCAAAGCAGATGGTAGCTCAGTGGGCAGCTGTGGTGAGCAGATTGTGCCTCGAGCTCGCCGTGCGGAGGTTCGAGGACGTGCTGGGGGGTTCAGAGCATGGGCAAAGCGAGCGGTGTGCCGTCGGGGGAGGGGAAGGAGGTGGCGACGAGCAAGGAGGGCACTAGTCTGGTCAGCGAACCCGGGATATTCGGCTGCATCGTCCCAATGCCCGTGGCAACATGATTCTGCCGAAACATACCCTTTTCGGGCAGTTCCGGGCGAAATCCAAGGCACGCTAACGCAGAAGCGTACGCGACTCTCGCCGTCGCTCCGCATCAGGGTGCTTCCCAACGAAGGCACCGCTCTCGCTGTGCTTTGCCATCTCCTCACCGTCCGCAACCGCTCGGCCCCGTATTTTATTCCCATTTTCAGCATTTTTGCCGGGATCTGGGGAAGACGCGTCAAACGGGATCGCCCCCCTCGCTCGATCTGATCACTTCCGGCGATCTCCCAGCGGCAATTCGACCTGTCCCTGTCCCTGCCTGGCATTCCATGCCACAGCGGGATCGACGCTGTCATTCTACGCAACGCAGGCTCAGAGCGTCATCCTGGCCTGCCTGCCTTCCGCACTCGCCTTGTTTTCCCCCACCATCTCCCAAAAATTGCGTATCACCGCCAGATATTCGCCGGCTTGTGAAGCATCAGCTCGCGGATGCCGTTCTGGGAATAGTGGCACCACCTCATGGTTCTCGCGGATGAGCAAGGCACCCCTTCCCCGAGGCACCCTGGGGAGCTCTCCCTCGACCGGTCCAGCATGATCAGAAAGCCGCCTTCTTTGATCCCACCGCCATTTGCCAGAACGCCCTTCTGACGCCACCAAGACAGAAACACCAGGACCCCTGACAATTGGTCTGGAGGCCTGATGGGAAGTCCGAACGTTTTGCGGGCGTTTAAACCTCGATGCCTGATTTAGTCCGAACGTTTTGAGGTCCAAAACGCGAGAGGCCTGATGGAAGTCCGAACGTTTGCCCTCGGATCCATGACGTGATTGGTCAGGACGCTAGGCTGAGCGCCGCAGGCCGCCAAATTTGGGATAGGTCGGGCGTCGGGAGCCCAAATTTGGAAATAATCGGGGCAAAAAGTTGGGTGAGGCCTCATTTTGTCCGAACGTTTTGACCCTCCTTTTGGGGCATTTTGTCCGGACGTCAAGGCGAAATTCCGGACGAAAAATCAGGCATCCAGACCCATTGTCAGGGGTCCTGAAACACCTCTCTCGTCCGCAGTTGACGCTGAGCTCACCTCCCAGCCCAGTGTGCAGAGTATGAATATATGACGAGCATGCTACGAGCATGCTACGAGCACGGTCATCTTGTCAATGTGCCTTGCACTCTCATTCAGTCTAGTGCTGGCGCGGGTGAGTGGTTTGCCCATTGTTGTTTGCAAATTAAAGGCGCAGTCGAGATCCGCTTGGCCTTGTACTTTCATTTGCTCGCCGGATTCCTGGTCCGTCCACCCTCTCGCGAGAACCTCTATGAGTCTATGTATTACTCGTGCATGACCTGCCTCGCAACTGCCTCGTGCCCAGCGTGCCTGCAGATAAATAACGACTTGAAGACGACAGTGGATCGCGGACGGTACCATGCAACCCCCACCAGCAGAATGCAAATCCGAGGAAGGTAGCACAATCGTCACTGCGCACTCGGCAGTGACGATCCTGCTGCCATCCTTTGGGTTTGCTGATCGTCCTCTTCCACGGGCAGCATCTACCGCCGTGGTGTTCAAAGAAAGCGTAAGGGGCATGTAGGTACGTATGCTGGCTGAACTGCTTGGAGCTGCCCTTAAATGCTCAACCTCCCCGAAGCTAGACGATTATCCAGACCATCTGCTCTGCTTACAGACCGACGCGAATACCTTGGGATCCGCGGAAATTAGTGCGCCGCGCGGCGGCATGAGCGACAGAAGGCCCCAGACGCTGTCGGTTACGGCCTACATTGAACACTAATAAACCCTTACGGTAAGTCATTGCGCGTTCCAAGTCGCCTAACATGCATGTTCACAAGGTGGTGGGTCATCCTCCCAGGGTTCCATATATTGCAGCTTGCGCTTAGCGTCGCCACTGCTTCGTGAAGAATCGCGCTTTGTCAAGAGAACAGCCGACTATAGGCACTTCAACGCAGACTAGAGGCGAAGCTAAACGCAATCGTAGTCCTAGTGTGAGGACGTCCAGCACGGCCCGCTTCGACGACGTTCGTGTGTGAACAATCCATCCCTTCGGTTACATTACGACAGCCTTCGGTGATGGTGGGGTGCGAGTAAACCTCGGAGACGTTCTCAGGTGCTGGGTACATACGTGCGTAACTCTGCTGGGGCAGCAGAAATTCCATGATTCGAGACAAGGCAGATATGATGCCATCCCTCGGAACAGGAAGCGTTCCGCCACCGGATCGGAAGGGATCAGAAGTGCATTTCTCACAGCGAGGACGTAGCGTTTCGAGTGTCCACCTGCATTTTTAGGGGACGTGCATGGGCTCCAAGATGCAAGACAAGACAAAATAGATTATGGCAGATACCTCCACTTGCTTGATAAATCCTCTATCAACCCAACTCAGCCCAAAGATCCTCCGCATCTCGGTCTTGTACCGCCTGCGCTGCCCGAGGCATGGGGGTCATCGCCGCAGATCGCCTCGTCTCTTCGTTGGCGTCGAAGACGACGTCGCTGCGGATGAGCGGGCGCCCGAGTTCGTCGGAAGGATCTTCACCCTCCATGTCGATGTCGAGGTTCAGAGGGCGTCGTCGAGAGGACGACAGGTCGATGGGTTTTGGTCTTGAGAAGATTGACTGCCCAGACCTAAGAGGGGACTGTGGTTATGACGCCCGTGTCATCTGCAACAGGAGAGACTCACTGTCGCATTACGGATGCGAGTCTGCCGAACTGCAGCACATTGCGCGCAACGAGGAGTAGAGTGTCCAGCAATTCTTCTTCTTTACTAGTGTTGCCGCAGCCCGCGAAGAATATGACGGCCAGGGTGATGACACAGAACGCCGTGAGGATGAGATCCATGATGTTCCAAGGGGATTTCCAGAACCGCTGTGGATGTAGCTGCGTAAGACATGGCTAGTACGAGAATGCAGCATGACGCACCCGCCCAAACGCAATGAAGCGTATCGCAACTTCCAGGATCATCGCTCCATTGATGATAAGCTCGAGGATGTAGAACGGTAGCGTCGGGCAGCCGTTCACTAAGCTGAGCACGACGGTCGTGACCGAGAGCGCCGCCATCCCTAGGTACAGGAAGATGTACGTCCGCGAGTGCACAAAGCGGTTCGCGATCCCCTTCGTGATCTCGTCCCTCGTCATGGAGTATATCGAACGCGTGGGCCTGCTCACAGAATGCGCATTAACGTCTTGGGCCCCGCAGAGAGCGGGCAGGCACGGGGGTGCGTACGCTGGTGCTGGCGGCGGCGCGCCGTCGTATTCGTACAGGGGCTCGCCCTCGCCCGCCTCGAGGTCCCCGTTCCGTGCGTCGTGTGTGGGTGGCATGGCCGTTCGCGGTAGCGTTCCTCGCCGCAGACTGGTCATTTCCGACTGCACCGCTGTGAGCGCAGCTCTCGGCTCACTGCCAAATACGCGCAAATACGCGCCTGCCCAGGAGATTTTGGCGCTCGTGCGCAATCGTGCTTGTCCGCAACGGTCACTACTGTCGCCGCTGCCCTCCTCGTCTTCGACGATCCTTTCCTCAAAACCTCCTTTCCCCTCCCCAGAAGCAACACATTCAAGATGGGTGGCGGTGATCTTAACATGAAGAAGTCCTGGCATCCGCTCCTGTTGAAAAACCAGGAGCGGGTCTGGCTCTGAGGAGAAGAAGGCTGTGAGTATCATCAGTAACCTCCTATTTTCCAGTCACTTACGCCTCCTTCCAGCTGGAAGAGAAGAAGAAGCTGGATCAGCTGAGGAAGGAGAAGGAAGAGGAGAGGCAGCTGCAGGAGTTGCAGCGGTTGCAGGAGGAGCAGACGGGCAAGAAGCGGACGGACAAGTTGGAGTGGATGTATGCTACCCCTGCCACAGGGAGCGGGCAAAATCCCAACGATTTAGAGGATTACTTGCTAGGAAAGAAGCGGGTCGACAAGATTCTCATCGCGGGCGAGAACGAGAAGGTGCGAGCTGCTCATTCATCCTTGATTGACTTGGCTTGCTGACTTCGTTTCGTAGATTGGTGCAGCCCACAAGAACTTCATTGCCACACAGTATGCCAACACTGCTCGCGACACCGCGTCTAAGATCCGTGATGATCCACTGCTCGCTATCAAGCAGCAAGAGCAGGCTGCGTACCAAGCCCTCATGTCCAACCCCCTCCGTCTACGGCAGATGCAGGAGAAGAACGGCATTAAACCGAAGAAGGACAAAAAGGAGAAGAAGGAGAAGAAGAAGCATAGGAAGGACAAGCACCGCGACCGCTCCGCCTCTCCTCGTTCCGACCGTTACCGCTCGATATCTCCCGACGACCGTCACCGCTCACGTCGCTCGCCAGCTCCACGTGCGGGCGGGATTCTCGTTCTCGTTCTCCGCCACCGCGCTCTCGTTACGATTCAGATCGGTATGACCGCGACTACCGCAGGGATCGGTCGATGAGCCGCTCGCCTGGACTTTCACGCCGAGAACGAAGCCCTGTCCGCACATGGCCGCGATCAGACGAGTCCGACGACAATACGCGTAGTCGTCATCGGAGCAGGAGCCGAGAGAGTCATCGCAGGGACCACCACGATGACAGGAAACGTCGCTTTAGTCCGAGCCCTGACCGACGTGACGTAGGCGATCACAAACGTTCGCGCAGGAGCCCTCCGCCAACCCCTCGGCGACCATACGTCGACGAGAGCCGCAAGCCCGCAGTCAACTTGGCAGAAGACCGGGCGGCGCGTCTCGCTGCCATGACCTCGAACGCGAGCTCCATGACCGTAGAGCGCAAGGAGCACCTCACGAAGCTCCTAGAGCGGGAGAAGGCTGAGCTGCAAGCCGAGGATCAGGCGCGTGCGAAGAGCGGTGGCATGGGCAGCTTCTTGAGTCATGAGCAGAAGAAAGTGTTCGGAGGCTCTGGAGGGCTGGAGGAGCGGATCAAGAGAGGGCGTGGGCAGATGCATGTTGACGCGGATTGAGCTTACTATCATTCACGTATGATTTGGTTCGTCCTAAATGTTTCAACCGTCACTGTTTGTATTATTACTCCTAGCTGATATCTACGAAGGGCCATTGAGCGACACTGCGAAATCCTGCGGGCCTGAATTCTCTTGTGCTAACATAGGCAGCTCCCAGAATGGCTTGTCCTCGAAGCAAGTGTCTGGTACACTCTCGTTGCTTGGGGTGATGGGTGCGGATGTAGCGGCCTCGGACGAAGCGCCGGTTGAGTATCCGCCGAAGGAGCTTCCAGAACTCTCAGAGCTCCATGACAAGCGCAAGGAGGGACGACGGGTGCCTCCTTCAAGAGGCGTGTTCAAGCAGCGTGCTGCAAATGCCTCCAGAGCGATTTTGCAGGGGAGGGTCAACAGTCCGCCGGGTGCACTGTCCTCCTCGGTGGCTTCTTCACGCTGCTGCAGGTGTGTCGTCAGTACATCCACTCGTGGATTGTGAGTCATTATCTGACGCACCGAGGCAAGATCAACTTCCTCTTCTACACCGTGATTTTCCTCTTCTCCCACGCGAGATATCCACGACAGAAGTGTCGGGCCCCAGTATAGGTCGCTGTGAGCACGGTCTTGCTCGCCCTTGCGCTGTGCAACCTTTGGGTATCGAACATTTGGCTAAGATAGAGGCTTCATCAGAATCATCGCCATAGTCGATATATGATGACTCGTACCAGTTTCACTTGGTCCCGCGGTGGAGTAGCGAGTTCAGCAACAAAGCGGACGCTCATGCTTGTGCCAGTGGACGACGACATTCGATCAACGAGATGCCTGAGGTGGGTAGGGAAGAGACGGGGAGGGGAGGCTACCAGAGTGGGCTGCTCTGATTGTGGCTGACGATACTTATATTCTGCTGCAGCTGTCAGCCACCGATCAAAGTCGCTTGCTGGGTAGTGGCAGAATGCGGCCCTCATGTGACGGTCAGCCCCACGGAGCCACCGCTGCGACTGACAATTGTTGCCGGTAAATAACAATGAACCCGGATGGATCCTAGATGAAATACTTGCATTGGCCACGCATAGCCTGTATGGGATGTCGCAGCTATTTGTTCACGCTCTGCTGGGTTTGCATCCGTGCTGCACTCGAACGTGGAATTGTTTGTGGGTGTTTCCCTGCGATCCTTCTCATCCTTTTCGGGAAGTCCATCAATGACGCCACGATGTGATGCTTTTCCAAAGTGGGCAGGTGTTCTGCTTATGTAGAACGTCAATCGTCGATGGGCTCCGGTGAGGGCAAACGGGCGAACATGACATACACCCTCTTTCTCAATCCACCGTGACCATGCTACCCAAAGTTGTTATATGCGGCGCAGGTTTTCTGGGCGAGTTGGCTTTTTCATCATGTTGTCTTTTCGGAAACAAAAGCTTACTGGACTATTACTATTCATTCGCAGGGTCGTCTGTCGCACGGACTATACTGAACGCAGCCGAAGTGAACCCACTCCGACGTGTCCAACTACTTTCACGAAACCCTAGGTTTACTCAAGACGCACTGGCAAAAACCGTGTCTCAAGACGCCCTCCAACGCCTCGAACACCCCATAGATGCAGACATCACGAAGCCAGAGAGCCTCCAGCCCGCCATCGACAACGCCAGCATCGTTGTGTCGCTCGTCGGGATCATGCACGGCACCATGGAGGATTTTGAGCGGATCCAGTGGAAAGGCGCGGAGAATATCGCGAAGGCTGCACATCGGGCGGGCGCGAAACTCATTCACATCAGCGCCATAGGCGCAAGTGCGACAAGCAACGTGCCATACGCGCGCACGAAGGCTCTAGGAGAAGATGCCGTGCTCACCGCTTGCCCCGATGCGACCGTTATACGGCCGAGTCTCTTGTTTGGAAAGGGGATGGATTTTTCACTGTGAGTGGTTCAACACTTCTGTATGCTCAGACGCTTCAAGTTGTACTCATCATGAACCAAAGCGTTTCGCTCAGTTATCCAAAGTGCTTCCCGTAATGCCCGTCTTCGGAGGTGGCACTACCAAATTTCAGCCAATATTCGTTGACGATCTAGCTCAGGGCATCGAGATCATTTCAAGACGAGAGTTGGCGACGGACAAGTTGGTCGATGGGAAGACTATTGAAGCAGGAGGGCCTGATGGTGCGTGCCTTATACGCAGCTGAACCAAGCATGATTGACTGGGCATTCACAGTGCTGACATACCGTGAAATCATGGAACTCGTTCTGAAGCACACGGACAGGAGGCGGCCCATAGTGTCCGTTCCGTATGCCGTGGGCACCGCTCAGGGCTTCGTCCTAGAGCAGCTACCCGAGAACCTATTCACCCTCACCCGCGCCCAGGTCAGTAGTTATGTCACTGAATGAGACCACTTACTCATTTTCGAGGATAGGTCGAGCAGCTGAAAGAGGACAATATTGTGAATCCGGCTACACAAGTGACCTGCTCTTTCAATGGCCTCCTGGAGCAACATGGACATCACTTATCTTCCGTTCACGAGATACTACCCACGTACTTGCCTCATGTATGATGGCACTATCTATCCCCGTCGAAGCGAAGCATACATGCAGCCTTGCATTCGCCTGTAGGCAGCTTCGCGCCGCAATGGCTGAGCGGCGTTGATAGGTGCGGCCGCCGAGGCAAGCCGAGGTGTTATCATACCACTACACAAATACTACAAGCCAATTGTGACTCTGCGAGCCTCGGCCGAAAGATGAGGCGCCCGCGCTGCCGCAGATCCTGCAAGGTCATGCCGGCATGGTTGATGACATCCCGGCGCAAGGCCCGGCGCGGAAGATTGCTACCGCTCCGAGTCCTTGCAGAGGAACTTCCTCCCAGTGCCCACACAGGGTCATAAAACATGCAGTCTCTCGACCCTTGGAGCGTGCACCCCACACCGTCTCTCCGCTACCGTTCGCATGCAGAGAACGAGCAGCGATGTCTCAGCCCATGTCTCCGAGCAGAACGACCTGAATAAAGGCATGACGATAGTAATGAGGGAAGGGTGAAGGCGACGTACAGAGCGTTCATGAACATAACGGTGAATGTTCATAATGGCACCTAGCTGAATCATTGTTACTGAGCTTCAGTATCCTATGTGTCCAGAATCCCCTGCGAAGGAGAAACAGGGACAGCCGCCAGAGAAGCAGGAAAATCATTGAGAAGCCTTACAGTGTCTACAGCTTGCGGGAGAAATGGGCTGTCGTAGTGATTGCCTCAATTGCAGGGACTTTCAGGTGAGTGATTTTGCAAACTGATTGGCTGTGTCTCATCTGAAAATCTCTGTATCATCATATGAATGTAGCCCTCTCACCGCAAACATCTACTTCCCCGCGATACCCACCCTTGCGATTGCCTTCGGGAAATCGACTGAACTCATCAACTTGACAGTCACCATGTACATGGTGCTACAAGGAATATGTACGCCATCCTCACCCTATGTCTGCACTTCCCACTCATGCCCGCTCAGCTCCCATGTTCTGGGGAACATTAGCAGACCGATGGGGAAGGCGACCGATGTTTCTTGCATGCATGCTCGTGCTGGCCCTTGCCTGCGTTGGGTTAGCATTAGTACCAACCAACGCTTACTGGCTGCTCATGTTACTTCGCTGTCTGCAAGCCGCCGGCTCTGCGAGCACGATAGCGCTCGGGGCTGGCGTTATTGCTGATATTGCCACACGTTCTGAGAGGGGGAGGCTTTTTTGGCTTGTATAGCCTTGGTCCTATGGTCAGTCGTACTCGTAGTGCAATGAATTCTGCTCACTCAGGAGTGTGCAGGTAGGACCTTGTCTTGGACCCGTCATTGGGGGTGCCTTGTCTGACGGGTTGGGCTGGAGGTGGGTCAATTGCTCTATGAGGGGCATCCGGAACCCTGCTCAACTCTATTGTAGAGCTATATTCTGGTTCCTCTGCATAGGTTCTGCTTTGTGTTTCGTGGTGATGCTGTTGTAAGCTGGCTGTATGCGGTTGCGAGTACACATCAGGCTCATCGTTACGTTGCAGAATTTTACCCGAAACATTGCGAGCACTCGTCGGCGATGGCAGCGTCAGGCCCAGTGGACTCTACCGCCCACTCATACCTATCATCGATCACACAGTCGCGAATAAAGAGGACACCGAGAAGCCTGCAAGACGTCCCTTACAGAATCCACTGCGTATATTCCTCATGCCCGACGTCTCCATCCTCCTCTTCTTCAACGCGGTCCTTTACGCGGTCTTTTACGGCGTCACCGCCTCGATATCCACGCTCTTCAGTGAGGCGTACCCCTTCCTCTCCGAAACCGACATCGGCCTGTGTTTCCTCGCTATCGGCGGCGGTATGCTTTTTGGAAGCTATCTGGCGGGGCGATTCCTTGACCAAGACTACCAACGCGTGAGACGAAAGATGGAGCTTAAATGTGCCGAGGATCCCGAGTGCAAGTATAGCGTGGAGGATGTGACGAAGGAAGAGAATTTCCCAATCGAATATGCGCGGTACCGAACGACGCCTTTCTACTTTGTGATCTACGTTGCGTGCTGCGCGGGGTACGGCTGGGCACTGCAGAAGAAAGTAAATTTAGCGGGGCCGCTTATTCTCCAAATCATCAGTAAGTCTTGTTTATCCTGTCCGTCAAGACGCGCAACTAAACCTCGTTGGCAGTTGGGTATAACATCGTATCGATGATGACCTCGACACAAACCCTGCTTGTAGATCTGTTACCGACGGAAGGGTCTGCTGTCACAGCATGCGTAAGTGCCACATCTACGGTCGTGGAATGGAGTGCTGATATCATTTATTTCAGAACAACCTCGTGCGCTGCTCCCTCGGAGCTGCGTGCGTCTCCGTAATAGACCTGATGATCAAGGCTATGGGCGTCGGCTGGACGTACGTGCTACTTGCTGGGATATGCGTCCTCGTAGGGCCATTACAGTTCGTTATCATTTACCAAGGACCAAAATGGAGAGCAAAGCGTAGGGCTCGACTGACCGGGCAATGAATCACGCATCGCTAGACGTGATCGCTTCTTCACTGCGTACAGTAAAGCCTTTACATAAATGACGACAGAATTTACGACATGATGTTTTACACAGAACAGCTATAAGAGATAATAGACTTGGAATTTCATAGGCTAATACACTTTGTCATGATACGTAAGATACTTGAGCCGGGAAACGATATTCTTTCTAGCAGGTACAACAAGTAAAAGTACAGTCCAGTGGCCGGTGCCAGAGGAGATACAGGGAGACTAGACGTTCTACCACGACTCACCGAGGCTGATTGGGATTGGGCGGTAGGGGATATGGAGCCGAGCTGGGCCCGGCTTGTCCTGAGGGATCGACTCCGTACATTGCGTCCGTCGCGAGCTGGGTGGAGTCGAAGGCGAACAGCGAGCTAGGCATGCCGGGGTATGACATCGTCACCGGAACGTTGTACGCGCTCGACGGCGCATACATCTGGCCCATGCCCATGCCCGGGCCGATGAGCTGTGGCCACCACTCGTAGCCGGGCACGTACGACGACGGGCTGGGGCTAGCGTTCTCCGCCATGGCGTAGGAGCCCATGACGGGCTCGAGCCCGGAGCCTGAGGCGCCGCTCATGACACTGTAGTCCACCAGCCCATGCGTTGGGTATGGCTGCGGCACGAGCAGGTCCGGCGTCGAGGGCTTCTTCGGCTCTCCGCTTTGGTCTGCTCGTTGACTCGCTGAGAGCAGTGAGGTTTTGCATCTGAACTCGTGCACCCTTCAACAGGCTGCGAACTCGAGTAGCGCAAGGCCACACGTCCTAGTGACACCATTAGCATGATTCTGGCCACTGTCTCTGCTACTCACCTGCATCTCCTCCGCGGCATGGATACATTGTAGCAGGCCAATGGTAGCCTGTGTGTCTCGAGGGCGGCGGGTCACTGAATATTATCGATTACTCAGCTGCTTCCTAAAGCTAACGGGACTACGATACTCACAAGTCACGACGTGCATGATTCTGTGAGTGTACATGTTAGTACTTCGCAAATCTTGGGAGATGCATAGTTAACGCACCCAGCGGCTTGCAAGTACACTGCAAGGAACGGTGGGCTGCACTTGAGACCGAATGTTTCGTAGTACGTCATGACTGGGCGACAGCCTGAGATCGGCGCCAATTCTCCCACAAAAGCAAGGTGTACATACTCAAGGAGCTTATCTTCGCCGCGGCACCCTGGCAAACGTCGAAGCACTTGGCGTGCGTAGGATCATCAGGATGCTGACCTTCGTCACGAGAGCTGTAGAAAGTTGACGTTAATCATATCTATTCTTCGGGAAAAGAAGGCTATTACGCACTCGCTCCGGATACTGAAGATATTAGTGTATATTCAGTAAAATGCGACAGATTGGCGGCATGGAAGCTTACAAGGCGCGATAGAGAAGTAGCAGGGCGGCGTAGTACTCCACGTGAAGGAGCAAAATCTGGGGCGCCGGTGGCACTCGACTGCCCATCTCATGGTACTTGAGGTGCTCCGGTAGCTCAATCATCCAGGTATGCAAGGCCGATTCCGACTGATCCAAGAGCGTACGCCTTGGAACGTCCGTGTGCCACTTAACCGGGTACACTTTGATCATGATCTCACTCATGATTTGCGCTGTGGTCAAGTTGCGTGGGTTCTTGGATCACAAATGAGACTATGAAACAAACTCACATAGTTTGGATTGTTCGCGGAAGCATGACATGGTATATGCGGGCACTGGGACAAAAGCAGACCCGAGCGCGTCATGGGGGAATGGACGCCAGAGCTCTTGGTCCTCAATCTTCAAATTCAATGTAGGGGTTGTCAATAGCGAAGTATACGCAGAGCATCCGACGCGCTTACGGGGGGAGCTTCAGGTAAGGGAGTGTCATAATCACCCACGCGATACATACATGGTCTTCCGAGCCACACAGCGGACATCCTTCGAGCTGGAATCAGTATACAGTCCATATAGTGGCTATGTGTTTAGACGCACTTATCTGCAACGCAGCATGCGTACCAAATTTGCTTTCGAATTTGCTTATCGGTCGGGGTGAAAAGGTCGTTTCCCAACGCATCCTTCCACTTGTCTGGGTCACGGTTCATACCTAATTCAATCGCCTGGAAAGAGTGGTTTGTAAACAATATGTCGACAGATATCATAATGCATGCTCACCATTCGACAGCCTTGGCCTGATGAGTAAAATTTAGTGGCTTGCACCGGTTGTCGAAAAATCGACTACATACCAATCCAGAGCCAACCCTGCGCACTCGATCCTGGAAAAAGCCGATTTAATGACAACATCCGGGAGCGTATCGAGTGCTTACCTATGCCAAGTTCACGAATTCCCATGAGCAGCAACGCCTGGCAGACCGAAGGGCGCACATCTTCATAGATGGTATCTGGTGGGGTCGTTCTCGTTCGTCACACAGAACTAGCCAGATATTGAAAGCACCTACTCAGCAGCAGCCGCGCTTCCATGATATACTCGTATCCGGGCTGGAGCCTTTCGCTCGTACTGTTCGTACCACCTTGCGGGTAGCAATCTGGTGCGTACCTCGCCGCGGAGGCAAACATTGCAAACAGCAGCAATTTATTCACTGTTTGTAGCGACTCCCGACCCTTGGTTCTCGGAGAATGTATGGTCCTGGAATAGACGACACGGTCAGCACTGGTTAGTTAATGTTGGTACTAGAACAGACCCTCCGTGGAACGCCTTCAAGAAGGTCTCCCAGTGGATCACAGGGAAGGAGTGGTGCACGTATGTGAAGTACAAGGAGATTAGGTGGTTTTGTGTTTCGACATCCGGCAGCTGGGCACGTTCGTTGGCTTGATCAAAAGAAAGGCAACTCCACTCCGCGGATAACTTAGGCTGTTGGAATTTCCTGTACGGCGAGTCAACACGGATCACTTCAGGATAACGCTTTGACACGGTACCAGATACCGTTCTCATTCTGTTGGCTGTTGTCTGTTCGTTCGCTCCTGGCGAGAAGATGGAGCCCTGCAGAGCGCCCGTGGTATCGGAGCTAGGTGCATATAGTCAGCTCCGAGCTCCATGACAGGCTTGTATTCTCACCTCCTGGTTGTTGTCAACAGCAAGGTGTCCAAGGGCATTTACCGTGTCATCGTATTCGTTGTCATGCTCAAACGCATCTGTCAGAGTGAGTGGACATCAACTTAGAGCTGACTCTCCCACAAGAACTGCACGTACCATCCGTCTGTTCTCTATACGCTCGTGGAGGTTGATGGCTTAAGTGTATAGTTTCAGGTCCAGCGAGCTTACGACGGGTGCGCGCAGGCTCGCCGGACAATCCGGGTACGCTAGCTGCTACGGTTACAGGACTTGGCTGGCCGGATGAAGACGACCACGACGTGAATCTGGCATGATCTGCCGATGCATTCGAGAAAGGAGTTATAGGAGTGGTTCTTGCGGATGATATACGTCGGAAGAGCTGATCCTGCCACTCGGGGGTCGGCGGGGCAGACATAGCGGTATCTGTTCGTTCCATCGTTGGTCTCTGCGTGAGGTAATGAACAAGAGGCTTCTGAAAGGCAGACCTTGACTTGAAACGATCTCTCGAGTCATTCGCGATTGTCTCTTCGAACGTCGGTCGTCCGACATTCCTTGAGTTGACTGACTCATTATTGTGTTGTACAATCCGTCATCTGTTGCATTCGAATGATCTGCTGTTCCAATGGTGGCCTGTTGCTGTCATGTTAGATTCGGCCAGGAACACGTTCACAGCACCTACATAAGGCCCAGATTCAACTCTATCCAAAATTATCCGAGCAAGATGGTCCTGCCGAAGGTCATTGACAATGTCGCGAGCCCTCGGCGAGGCCATGATAGTCGCCAGTATGCATTCGACTTGATGCCAGCGTTGTTCTATAGCATGGATGTATCCTTTCGGTGGACCACGCTTGAAGCTTGGGCCTTGGTATGTGCATTCTGCAGGCAAAACATATTTGCTTTGAGCTATGGTTAAAAAAACATCTTGAAATAAATGACATACCAGTACCGGCCGCGACGCAATTTCGGCATTTATCTCCCTCAGTGGCCTCGCAACGACTCTTGACTTTACGGCATCGGTCGCATGCTTGGTGAGCGGGGTATGGGAGTTAGCCGGCGCTCAGATCCGCCGAGCGAAGTAAAGTACCTCTGGTTCCTCGTCGCGAGGCGGCGAAAGCCCTATTCGATGGGCCTTCTGAACCCTCGTCGTTGATGAGGTTCATTCTATCGGGTTCTGAGCCTGGATCGGACATATCATGTGTAGTTAATTGGGAGTGGTGGTGGTGGTGGTGGTATGCGACTAAGGGAACGCAGGCAGCCCCTTGACTGGTACTAGTGCTAGCGCCAAGAAGAGGACTGTGTTCAGCAATCACCAGCTTTGGCGGTGACATCATGCGTGTCATCACCTTGCTTGACAAGGTTTCTCGCGCCCTCCTTCAAGCCCCCCTTACTGTATAATTGAAGCCGGTCTCCGTGTAAAAAGCGCCTGGATTACGTAAGTCTCTCCTATTGGCTACTACCCTCTCCCTTGCCTGCCCTAGCAAATAAGTTGCGCACTTACCAAGAATATTCCTTGTGAGCTTACAGTCCCAAGCAAGGTCTGCGGCCACAGGTCGCACTCCTCTAGTAAATATCTAACGGACAATCCTACATTGAGCTAAATGTCGACTGCTTAGGGACCTTGGAGAAACACACGCGAGCACCACGTGCGCCGCCATCAAAGCGGTCAATAAACGCGCTATCCCGATCGACGATTATGGCCTCGGACTCGGACATACCGCTCACCTTCAACCGTACGTCCCCTGAGTGACCAGCCATAGCCCTTGACGAACTCATTCCGGATTGCAGAGACCGTCAAGGGAATTGCTGAATTTAGTGAGTCGATTAAGACCTATCACTAGGGTTACGGATAACCTTGGGACAGTCGAGGTCGCCATTCACACCATTCTCTATGTTCGCCGTGTCTATCCCGCGGAACTATTCATTCGGCGCAAGAAATACAACACCCCCATATTTCAATCACGGCATCCAGCCCTGAATGAATACATATCAGGAGTTGTCAAGGCAGTGGCAGACGAGCTGGCAGTGGTGAGCCTAATATCCTCCTATCCGCTGAGCGAAGGTCAGCTCAACTCAACTAGGGAAATCTTGACAAGGTAGTCGTGATAGTCAAAAATAAGGACGATGCAGCTCTCGAGAGATTTATCTTTTCCGTGCGCAACATGATCCAAGTCGAAGGTTACAACAAGGACACCAGGTAAGGAGTTCGCTTACCTGGGCTGGTGAGATCGGTAGTTAACCTCGGCTGTAGCGTGCAAGGGGCCATGACCGCAGCAGCCCTGGGTCAATACTTCCGTGGCTTTCTCGTCAAGCTGTATATGATAGAGACACAGCTAGGACACCTAGGTTTAGGAGGTTCTTCTCTCTTTTCAAACTCTTGGAGCCCAGAGGTTGAGCTCCCTGAACTACAGACGACGCTACATTTGCCGTCCTTATTGAACTCCAAGATGACAGAGCTCCTTCAATATCTCATGCAAAGGTGGGTTGTTCTCCGTACCCCATTTCAACTGAGGGGCACAGGTCTTCTCACGATATCTGAATAGGAACCTCCTCCATGGGTTCCCGCGAGTACACCACATACGACGCATGGCGCCTCAGATCAAGCGGAACTGCATGTGATCCGTGCTGTCGATACAGGAGTAATCAATGTACGTTTGCCCCTATCATACCGCTGATTATAATCGCTGAGGTTCCCTAGCTGTCGTTGACAATTCAAGAGTCAGAAGAAAAGCTGCGACAAACAGAGTATGGGCTCAATAGTAAGGGGAAACAGAGAGCTACTTAATATCCTTCATACTTTATTCATCCGGGATGTTCGCTGAGATTGCCCGTATGAACGTGTGACGTTCACTTCAATGTAACTATATGTGCAAGGCAATCCAAGAATGTACCAATACAAGTGCGCGGATCCAACCTAGTCCAAGAGAATCATACGTCGACTCGGATACGCTGAATGATTGGTATTATCCGGTCCCACTCCTCCATCGCCTGTCATACCATGATCAGCAGCCACACCGCTTTTGCAATAAGGACCCAACTCACCGCTTTGTAGAACTCGACCTGCCCGTCTGCGAGGTTGCCAAGCATCTCCTTCATCTCCGCCTCCTTGGAATGTTGGAACACCTTCTGCTCGCGCAGCGTCTCCTCGCTGAACCCCTCCGATGTGTCATGAGCGACCGTCACCGCGTCCTGCAGCTCCTTGATCTTGTCCTCCAGCTTCTTCATCCGCTCCACGCGCGAGCGGTCGTCATCCGCACCGCGGAGCGAGTCGACCTTATCCTTGAGATACGACCCCAGCCCGAGGCCAGTGCTGCCCGCACGTCCGCTGATGACGGCAGCGAGCCTGTCCTTCTCCAACGTAAGGTTCGAGAGGTACTCTGAGAGATCCTCGAAGTCCATTTGCTTCTGATCCCTGAGCTTCAGCACCGCCCGGTTGGCGTGCGAGTACTGGAGCATGGAGTGCAAGTGGACAAGGAACGGGTCTGTCGTGGTTTGAGTCTGTTGCGGCGAAATTAGCGGAACAGCGCTCCATGTCACAGCAAGCAAGGCAATCTCACCAGGTGACGCTCGAGCGCCGAAAACTCGAGGAGCGTGTTCGAGAAGTGGTTCAGCGGGTCTGTGATGCCCGACTCGAGGAAGCTGAGGCCCTGGACCGCGATCGCGAGGTCGTGGTAGTCGCCCGTCAGGTCTTCGCCGAGCGCGGCGCCGCCGTCTCGTTCAGTCTCAGACGACAATACGCAGAGGCGGGCCGTGCGCACTCACCATTCGTCCGGCTCCGCACGCGGTTACAGAGCCGCTCGCTCAGCACGATGCCGTCCTCGAACTTGTCGACGCCCTCGCGCATGGACAGGAACCGGTCGTCCGGCTTGCGCACGCGCGAGAAGGCGTTCAGGAGCGTGTCCGAGATGCTGTCGATGACGCCGTTGGACCCCTCGGGGTGCGGAGGGTGTGCGACTTGCTGGTGCATGTGCACGTGCTGAATAACTTGGTCAACAAGTGGCGAGTGAGGTAGACTGGGATATGTCTTACCCATTCTGTTGATTCAAAGAACGCACGAAGCAATGTGCTCCTTTGCAAGGTTGGGTGCCTTGATATACGTTCCAAAAATCGGTGTAGGCTATAACTCAAAGATAAGCAGGTATTGCGGTACGAGTCCGCTGATGGCGTACTCCAAGCGTCTTCGCTCCATGAATTCTGGGCTGAAGCGGTCGCCAGTAACATACTCTAGATTGGAGTTCAAACTATGAATGATTATATAGCAATAAAGGTTTGACGTACCCAGCCGGTGCTTGTCCGGGTAGCGGCGGGATGACGCATGCGGGAAAGTCCCTGGCAAGGTGGTCCCTAAGGAACACAAAGTCGGTGAACCGTCTTCGCGAGGACGGCGTCGGCGTCGAGTACATCGACAGGTTCGTCTACCGGTATACGTACACCATCCGTTAGCTTCGCGCAAAGACCCACACGCATGCAGCGCAGCCAGCGCACCTTCGCAGTCACCAGATACGACACATACGCATCCTTCGTCTCCGCGAGCTCCTTCACAGGATCCTTCACCGCCGTGATGAGGTAGCCCTCCCATTTCGGGTCGTGAGGCCCATGCTCGTGGTCGCTCTCTGACGTGCTCTGCCTGAAGCCAGGCCCGGAGGGCGCAGACGAGGGCCGCCGGTGTCGTAGCCCTGGTTGGCGGGCGACTCCCAGGTCACGCTGTCGAAAACGTCGTCCTCGTCTCCGAGCATAGCGAGCGAGTCGTGCGAGTGTTAGGTTTGTGAAGGTAATGGGCTTGCTAGGTATCTCCGGGAGTTCGTAATGAGCAGGCGTAAGTAGAGTGAGCGCAGGCCGTAGGGAGCGGTTACAAGTCCCGCAGTCCCAATTGATGCGCTCCCGCATCGGCGATCGGGCGCTAGACTGGATGCATCATGCCGGGGAGGAGGATCGGCCACAGCCAGAGCGCCGCAGCCTCTCAGCCACGGTCGCGAATATTTGAAGAATGACTGAGCTTGTGTCCAAGTGCACATTCAACTGTATGTACAGCGCATCTCATACAAGACGTCAAATGCTGGATTACTATGTGTCTAGAATAGACTCTACTTGTGATCCTACACTCTAAACATCGTAGGCCCCAGCAATGATATTATGTTAAATGTTGGCTTGAAGAGTCCAAGAGGGGTACCAGGGTATATCGTGCCGACAGATGCGAAGGTATAAAGGCAGCCGAAGCGTGCAGCATTCTAGCCCGCGTACTTGCTTCGCTTGCGGATGGTTGCACCGTAACGATACCTGCACATTTATCAGCATGCAACAGCGCAGGCAGCTGGGTGAACGACGTACAAACACGAAGGGAATGGGCATCATCAGGACTGCGAAGCCTCCCAATATACTACAGGCCGGCCCAACTCCAAGATTGTGGAAGAACGCTAAATGAGAGGAAAGCGATAAGTGACGATGCTGGTAGTGCTGGGTCGAGTAGCCTGACATACCGTTGCTGAACAGCGGGAATGCGGCTCCAATCATGGAACGGAACAAGTCATTGCTCGCCAAGACGGAGGCGACGTGTCGGGGGTAGCAGTCCGACAAATAACTAGACACGTAGATGTCAGATATTACCCTCCTAGGTGACGGACAGGTGAATATATGCGCACTTCAAGCCAGCGCAAAACATGCCAAACGTTCCGATTGCGAAGAATGCTGAACCAATGATGGGCACAATCCAGTGAATGTTCGAGCCACTAGTCCAGCCAAACCAGAACAGGCCGATGGGCAGGAAGATTGAGCCGGCCATGGCCACTGGGAGACGTTCTTCAGGGATGAAGTCTGGACAAAATTAGGATGGTGGGTATTGTACTTTAACATAAATTTTGTTCAGAAAAAACCATGCTTACTTTCCTCTCCATTCTTGAACAAAGGCTTCATCACCTTTGAGGGCGTAGGGAACGAATATAACGTATGCGATAATGGCGCCGACGAACAAGCCCTGTCAAACATGGATATTAGGTCATAATTATTTTATGAAGCATTGAAATCGCACCATGAATGCCAATCCATTCTCTCCAAGATTGAAACCATGCTTCTCCACGAAGACGACTTGGAAGGCGGATATAAAGCAGTACAACACGCCTGCAATATGTCGGTCGATGTAACATTGATTAGTAGCTGAAGCACTCACCGTAGACCAAGCCAATGTAGAGATTCCAGGCAACGACGATTGGTTCACGGAACCCCAAGAGGAACGGGCGGACGATTGTCATTTGCGCGATATCTCCAAGCGTCATATTTTCTCCTTCGAGCTCCCCTGCGGACTTGTAGTGGGCGTTACCTGTCAGACGGCGTATGCGGACGGCACGGCGGTAGAGAATCCTGTATAGGCTTCAGCGCAAGGCGGCACTCTGTAATGCGGATACGTACGCCTGAGTAGAAGTCTCGGGTAGTGTAAACGCCAGCCATACCAGAGCAAAGCCCGAGAGCCAGAGCAGCGGCCAAATGGTCCAGGTCCAACCCTTAGACTGCGCCGCGAAGCCGCCAATCAGTGGGCCCATTACGGGACCGCAGACGGCTGCAAGGCCCCACACGCCCATGGGTATCGCGCGGATATCCGCACCCCAGATGTCGGCCAGGCTCGCGCCGCCGGTGGCGAGGGGTGGTGAGCCCGCGAAACCGGCGAGAAAACGCAGCGGGAGCAGTGTGCCGAGGTTCTTCGCCAGGGCGGTGGGCACTTGGAGGATAACAAAGAGGGCGAGAGACAGTATGTACACTGTCGTTCTGCCCAGCTGAGGGATTTCGGAGAGCGGGCTGAGGAACATGGGTCCGATGCCGTACCCGACGACGAAGAGGGTCAAGCCCAAGATGATGGCTTCATCCGAGACGCCGAATTGCTGGGAGAGAAGGTTGATACCGGGCACATATATGGCGGAGCCGATGTAGATGCTGAAAGTGATGAAACAAATGTTGAAGGTGACGAAACAACGCTTGAAGAACGACCACTAGAAATCTATCAATTCAGCGGTCTCTCGCTACAGACAGATACAACGTACGTTGCGTGGACACTCTGGGTCATCTGAGCCGTACCAGTCTACCAGGAGAACGTCTGGAGGTGTCTCTGTAACGGTGCCAGTGCTCTCTCGCGGAGAAGTCTGAGCTTGCTCTACGTCCTTCTCGACTGCATGCGTGCGAGTCGCACCTTGTGCCTGCCTGCTGGAGAGCTCCGAACCGTGCTTGTCGCCTTTCTCACTGCCAGCCGCGTGCGGGCTGACCAGAGATCTCGCGTCCGAGTGTGCGGAGGACTGAGTGTCTGTACGATTCGATGCGGGCGGATTTGAATTTTTGCCTTGAGTGGGTACCACAAAGCCAGGTCCTTCCTCTGGATGCCGAAAATAACGGCGACCAGAGACGAGGTAGATGAGGGTACCCACAAATGAGTCGCGGATTACACCGTAGCCTTGAACCATGGTCCTGGATGAGTGTATGGGGAAGACAGGATGGGCGCACGCTCACGCTCTCCTGGTCCAACATCCCGTCACTTTATCGTCCACAAGCCACGATCGAGGCGTCTGCCAGCCGCCTCGTTTCCCTTCCGGGAGCCTACGTACGCAAGCGTTTGGGCGGAGCGGATGCATGGGATCAGATCGAGGGCAGCCCTAATAAGGCATACAAAACCTGCTTTGGGCCAATTCCCGTTGGCCAAGGGCCGTAATGAGTTCGTGCTCTTCCTGTTAGGTCTGCATCGGAGAAGCCAAGGCATTGGGAGTAATATCGTTAGCGTAAGCAGCCGTCGGCGTCCGGCGTCTTCGGCTCATGCGCCCTTTCCAAATGGGGCTATCAGCGCCACAAAGCCAACGACACGACGAAGGTCTTCGGAGCGTGACTCACAGAATGCCCGTGTTCTTGCCATGAGCCGAACTCTGAGCAAGCTGCAGCATAGTAGTTATCTATAAACTAGCTGGTTTCAGTTGCATTCTTATATGTGCTCTGAGGGTACTTATACGTACCAATATTCTCCTATGGCTGGTGGAGAACCTGTTTGTAGCAACCCCGCTTTTCATCTTGAGCGCATTGTTTTACTATCTTCGAGCTGCGATAAAAGCAGAATTTATAAACTTGGCGGTGCCGCTGAATCGTCCTCGTTCGTTCATCTTGACGAGATTATGGCCACGGCTGTAACCGTGCGAGAACAGATATGTCCCGTCAACTCGGAAAACGGAATACGACCTTGAAGTGCTTCACTGTGGCGAGGAGATGCGCGGTCCCTGGCATGCCACGTACGACCAGTGAGTCGGTTCAACCCGGTAGTTGGCTCAACGCAACGGAGCGCCCAACTTTCAACTTCCGTCGCTGCGATCACCAACCTGCAGACGCCCACGGACACGTCCGAGTCTCTCAGGCGCCTGTGCCTCACCATACACCTGTTCGCAACGCATACAGAGCATACGGTGTGCCCGCCATGCTACTGCCCAGATCCTGGGCCGGTCTGTTCTCGTCAACCGTCTCGCTACTACTCGCCACAACGCTCGCTGCTGGGTACGAGGTGCCCGTGTCCGACGCTGACTATGACCGCCAAATATGCTCGGGAATGTGGGGAGGAGGGGACAATACATTCATCAATGGTGTGCATGTGCCAGTAAACTGCTCTTTCGCATCTCGCACTCAAGGAAAGACACGTAGTTACGTTCGAGAGCTCGTCGCAGGGGCAGCTAGCGATGGTCATCTATGAGTGGAAAGATGTGGAATACCTAGGGAAAGTCACCTCGACGGTGAACGACCTGCCTGTGAGTACCGCAAGTTGTGTCTCGACATGCACCTGTGACGTGAACATGTGTAGCAGAAGACGTATGTTTGCACCTCTGACGCCGTTCGCGGTGGGTTCTGCGACACCTCGCAGCTCGGCCGCTTCATCGTCGACCTGCCGAAAGACAAGCCGCTCAACGAGACCAGCTTCTGGTCCGCACGAGTCGCGTTCTCAAAATCGCAGACGAATTCTACTCCCAGTGGGGACATTGGAACAAGTGGCTTCTGGGACAACCCTGAGGGCAACCCAACACCACCGCCCGGCGAGTACAACTCTCCATGGAAGCGGCACAGCACGGCAGATGCCCTTGCGCTGCGGTCAGACCTCAAACGGCAAGGCAGTCCAAGTCCCTCCAGCATACAGTACTATCAGGAGCCTATCCACTACCCAGTGCGGAAGACCGGCTACTACTGCGTTGGTACGCTGTGTGCCGGCTCTGCTCTTTATCTCCCCTTGACAGTCGTTCCGCAGCAATCGTCCCCGTCACTGTACTTCAGAGCAACACCAACACCAACAGCAATCCACCGCGACAAGCGGGAACCGACGTTCCTTTCCATCCAACATACAAGGGCACCGTTCTTTTCCAGAATAAATTCCATGGCAGACTCTCCGCCGCCGAGTATCCCAAAGTCAACGTGCGTCTACTTTCATGCTTCAAACACGCTGTCATCCTTATTCACTGTCGATATATTTATAGTTCTATTTCTCTATGTTCATAGTGTATAGCATAATTGGTGCAGTGTGGGCCTGGCAATGTTACAGAAACAGAGAAGATCTCTTACCTATCCAGGTTAGTATTCCAAATTTACTCTGATGCATAAGTTGCTCACCCACGGGATAGAATTACCTGTCGAGTCTCCTCGGTTTCCTCGTGGTCGAAATGGTAGCCAACTGGGGTGGGATTACTTGTCGTGTGAGTGGCGGACCATGAGCTCACTGCTCCTGCACAGCCTACTATCGCTTCCTCAACGCCCACGGCAGAGGGACATCTTCCACAGTGTTCCTTATCGTCAGTGAGTGCACGCCTGTTAGCGGCCCTGTTGCATGGCTGATGAGATACAGCTGCGATTTTGGATGCCGGGCGTAACGCGCTCTCATTCTTCCTTTTGCTGATCGTCGCGCTGGGATTGAGTGTGGTTCGCGAGTCGCTTGGCAAGACGATGATTCGCTGCCAGTTGCTCGCTGTGGCTCACTTCATCTTCGGAGGTATGTCATTAGATTGCACGCATTGATGGGTTCCCCTGACCTGGACCAGTGCTATATGCGGTCGGTATCGTCGAGCTCGAACTCGAGTCGACTTCCGCCTTTGTCCTCTTGCTATTCGTCATCCCTCTGGCATTCACTCTGAGCGGATTCCTCCTCTGGATTCTCTACTCCTTGAACGGTACGTGAGCTATCACCAATAGGCGATAGACATGGGTTTCTGAGGATTGCTACCAGCAACAATAACTCAACTTGCCGCAAGAAAGCAACGCTACAAGCTGAGGATGTTCAAAAGACTATACCAACTGCTTCTGTTTACGGTCCTCATGGTTGCCATCTTCTTTGTTGTCTCGTCTATGACGTTCTCAGGCCGTCTTGCCGAAGGTACGCGAAGCGAAGATACCGCAGCCCTGTACGTGTGCTAACTCCTGCCGCTTCGTCCGCAGACTACGGTGCCCGGTCCTGGAAATATCAATGGTGGCTGCTCGACGGTTGGCTCGCGCTGCTCTACCTCGTCGACCTCGTCGCGATCGCGTACCTCTGGCGGCCGTCGCCGAACAACCGGCGGCTCGCGATGTTCGACGAGCTCGCGCAGGACGAGGAGGACGCGGAGGACTACGACATGGAGGCGCTCGAGCGGCGCACCGACGCGCTCGAGCACGGGCGCGACCACGACGACGACGACACCGCGACGCTTGTGGGTCGCGGGCCCGGCTCGATGGCGGAGGACGCGGTCGTGTTCGAGATCGGCGATGAGGACGCGCATGAGCTCAGCGAGGACGAGGACCCGGCAAAGAAAGCCGCGCGACGCACGGCGCACCATGATGGCGAGGAACATGAGCGCGAAGGGCTCATGAAGGACATTTAGTAGAGTAAACTCGATAATATACATTCATGGCTCCCGTAGTATATGGAAATTCATTTATTGCAATTGTAAAGTACACGACGCATACAGCTGTGCGAAAGCAGAAACAAAGTGTGCGAAGAAGGTGAAGAGGGATGCTAGTCTCGTATCCGCCCAGTGGACACGGTGTACAGACGTGCGGCGATGTTCATGCTCTGCAACTCCTGGAACAGCAGTTTTGCTGCGTAGGGAATGTAGAGCTGCGAACATGCCGTCTTGTTTTTGCATGATCGGCACTCGAACGTCTGCTTTTTCAGGTTCGCAATTGCAGTCAGACCGCAGCTGGAGACAAAACAGTCATCAGCGATCAGAGAGAAAGAGCGAAAGAGAGCAACATACATATCGCAAACGTGCACTCGGTAAGCATCACTAGCCTCGAACAGACGCTCCTTCAGAATGCCGCAACACCATGCGAAATCATGCAATCACGCTCCATCTCTCCGAACCGAAGACCACCGTCTCTGCTACGACCCTCGACGGGCTGCCTCGTCAGGATTTGCACAGGTCCTCTTGCACGAGAGTGAATCTTGTCGTCGACCATGTGCTTGAGACGCTGGTAGTACGTCGGGCCAAGGTAGACTTGCGCCTGTAGCTTCCGTCCGGTATGGCCGTGGTACATGATTTCAAGGCCACGAGAGTGGTAGCCCTCGTTGCGGAGGATCTGCGACACAGACTCAACGGTGAGGTCGGTGAACGGCGTCGCGTCTCCCTCATTTCCGACGATGGTGGCGACCTTCGACAACAGACACTCGACCAAATGTCCGATTGTCATACGGGATGGAATGGCGTGGGGGTTGATGATAATATCGGGGGTGATGCCCTCCGCCGTGAATGGCATGTCCTCTTGGCGGTATGTGATACCGATGGTACCCTTCTGACCGTGACGCGAGGCAAACTTGTCACCGATCTGGGGAATACGGGTGGACCGCACACGGATCTTTACGAACTTCTGGCCCTCTGCGTTCGTGGTGATGAGCACCTGGTCGATGATGCCGCTCTCGGTACTCTTGAGGGGAGTCGACACATCTCGTTTCGTGTGCGTACGCGTGCGCTGGCCAAGTTCCTCGCTGTCTGGCGGTATCGGGGCAGTCTTGCCGATGATGATATCCTCGCCACGCACGCCGGTGCCGGGAGCAATGAGACCGTCGTCCTCGAGCTTGTCGTACGTTCCGTGCTTCATGCGCAGCGTGTTCTCACGCGTAGGCTTCTCGAACTCTTCCAGTTGCTGGACACCGCTCTTCTTCTCGAGGTCCATGTAACTGCGGTAGTACATGCTACGGAACAGACCGCGGTCAATCGAGCTTTGGTTCATGATGACGGAATCTTCCTGGTTGTAGCCGCTGTAGCAAAGGATGGCAACTATAGCGTTCTGACCAGCCGGTAGCTCTCGGAACTTGAGGTACTCCATGGAGCGAGTGGTAGCTAGAGGCTTCTGCGGATAGTACAGAATATTTGCCATGGTGTCCATACGAACGAGGAAGTTGGTGAGGTAGATACCCATGGCTTGTTTGCCCATGGCAGATTGGTACGTGTTACGTGGTGACTGAGAAGCGAGCATGAGCGAAGTTTCCGTCAGAAGTATATAAATTAAGGCATACCTGGTTGTGATCGGGGAAGGGAATAATACTAGCACAAATGCCGAGGATCATGCTCGGATGAATTTCACAATGAGTGTACTGGCGGAAAACCGTAGCAGGCTTGATCCTCGCGCCGGGGTCGAAGTCCTCTTTCGGCACCGCCGGGATCTCAACCCCAGCACCCATCAACCTTGAGGCCTCGAGATCCTCCGGGGTCATACATATCATCACGGTCTCCTCTTCCTCTGCATCCAACATCTCGATGACACCGTCTCGTATGAGATGATTCCACTCGTAAGGAACAATCTTCGGTGTTACTTCGTCGTCTTCCATCTCGGGGGTCCCGTCGGGGTTGTACTTGTGGGCGCCATTATTGATCCAGTCAATGTGCTTCTTCCGTAGGACAAGCTGGTTGTTCTCCACAATGAATAGCGGCCGGCAGACACGTCCAGCGTCCGTGTATAGCCGCAACTCTCGCTCTCGGATATCCCTGACCACGGAGACTTCGGGACTGATATCGTCCTTTCGGCGCAGCTTCTTGATGGTCTTGACCAAGTTGGCTGGGTCTCTGTGAACACCCATCCATACACCGTTGACGAACACCTTCGTGCAAGGGGTAGCGGAATGCGCGTTCTCCTCAAGGGATTCAAGACCCCACTCCTCCAAGAACTCGATGACAGGCGCGGAAAGCGAGCCAACGGAGATGCATGACATGAGAGACAAGTTCTTGACGAGACCGCATGCTTGACCTTCGGGCGTCTCGGCAGGACACACCATGCCCCAGTGTGTATTGTGCAGTTGGCGGGGCTTCGCGATCTTTCCCTCTCGTCCCAAGGGTGTGTTACAGCGACGGAGATGGGAGAGGGTGGAAGCGTAGGTGTATCGGTTCAGCACTTGCGACACACCGGCCTTCGCTGACATGGACTTCTTCTGGTCGCCCCAGTTGCCAGTAGCAAGCGAGTACTTGAGGCCATTCGTGATAGTGTTATGCTTCACGGCCAGTGACAAGTTGAACTCCTTGTGTGTCTCGACGCACTGATACAAGATCAGCAACGATGACTACGCACATGAAGCTAGAAAGCGCACCTTCTGCAAGTAGCGGTATACGTCCCGAGTCAACTTGCGGAAGAGCATACGGAATAGGTTCGCCAACAAAGGACCAGCCAGATCTAAGCGCTTCTTGCCGAAATGGTCACGGTCGTCCAGGTCTCGTCTCTCCAAGGCAGCCAGTAATAGACGGTGGATCATGTAACCGAAGAAGTAAGCCTTCTTCGACTCCGAACCTTCCGCCATGGAAATGTGCGGCAGCATCTCCTTCTGCAGAATCTCCTGCGCATAACGAAGACGGCGTTCACGGTTGAGACCCGTTGTGGTTCCACGGTTCCCGATGAAGTCGAGCGCAATCTAGGATCTATGTCAGACAGATGCACAATAGCTTGGGCGATCTGATCATACGTACCTCGCGATCCTGAATGACGAAACCATCGTCTATACAAGGCTTCAACATTTCGAGCATTTGCGAGTCTTGCATGTCATAGCAAATGTGCTCAAGGATATCACGGTCTGAAATGACACCAAGGGCGCGGAAGACGACCCAGATCGGGATGTCGACCTTGATATAAGGGATGGTCGCTTTCATGACGTTCCCCAACTACATAGCGCGATGGCTGTGAGTCTAGGACAGACATTGGCTGTCCATCCTACTTACCGAACGCTCCTGGTTCCTGTGGTACAGCTTCACCTGGAACTGTGAGATCGTCTTCCCACCCTTCTCAACGGCACTACGAATCTCGGCGAGGAAACTGATCGGAGACGGTTGAGCCTTGGCAAAGACGTATACGTGGTTCGTGGCCATACGTTCTTGCGCAATGAGCACTTTTTCGGAGCCGTTGATGATAAAATATCCTCCAGAGTCGTAGGGACACTCGTTGAGATCGAACAGTTCTTGCTGCGACAAGGTGTGAAGGATACAGAACGTTGACCTCAGCATGATGGGGACCTAACGTCACTTCAGTGACAATCACACGCACGCACAAATGTCTGTACTCACCTTGCCAATCCACACTTTCCTTGTGTCCTCTGGCGACTCCTCGTGCTCCTGCTCCCATAACATATCCCCAGTCGCACTGTCTGGGTCTTCCCTGCCCACCATAACCCGCTTCTTCATCTCAACGTACAGCGGCGCCGAGTACGTTAAGTTCCGTAACCGCGCCTCCTGCGGGAATATCGGTACAACGGAGCCGTCGGCTTCTGTTACAGTAGGACGTGAAAGGTAGATCTGGCCGAACTTGATTTCATAACGTCGCGTCACGTCTGATTCGTGCCCGGTGTGCTGATCAGCCTGGTCAAGAATGAGGTCGGAGTTTTCGTCTACAAGTTCTTGCATGGTATTTTGAACGAACTCGTCAAAGGAGTCCAGTTGCTGGCGCACAAGACCCTTCTGGTCGAAGAAGCTGGAGATGACATGCCAGCAATCCTCCTGGGTAATTTCCTCATACTCTTCCTCTTCGTCTCCCAAGTCGTAGCCAGTATCATCGTACGAGTACCCAGACTGCGTCGGATCGAGGTCCATTGCTTTGGAACATGTCAAGCTAGTTTGCAGGAGACAAACGATTCCAAATACCTGAAACCGAGGCCATTTCGGCTGTTCAGACGCGGGCTGAACGGAACTGATGATAACTTCAAGCCAAACTTGTTTCAGAAAGTGAAGCAAGTTGCTCCTAATATTACAACAACACCACTCGCAGACGGAGAGAGGGTGAAATGGAAGGGAAGCCGCGAACAGCGACGAGGAGGTGGTGGTCGCTGACGAAGGTCGAGCGATGTTTGGCTCTGTTGTTCCCGACTCTCTCAAATGCGCTAGACGCCCACTAAATTCCCTCCCGCATCCACCATGCTCGAACGGTCTATACACTTCCAACGCACCAAACCTTTTCGGAGAGCGTTGGTTCAGAACGCTATGATACATCTCGGGTTGCCGATTCCAAGTCCCCCAATTCACTTAGGAAAGGCCCTCAGCAAACTATCCATCTTGGCCTTGGAACTGCTAGCGTAGCCGCTCTACACGTCTTTGTCAGTCTCAACGTACATCACACCAGAAGACACAGACGTACCCCGAATAAAACAGTATGGTTCAAATAGTGATATAGCTCATACAGATCTCCGCGTAGTTCATACTGGTCCTCCGGGTCGCTTTTCGGTAAGTGCTCGTGGTACGTGGTGAAGAAGGATTTGGGTATTCCACCGAATACTCGGGCGATTGCAAGGCTTCTCGCCAATGCTAGTGAGTACGCCATCTTGTTTGTGACGGATTAGATTAGCTTACTCTGCTTCGTTATGACCGTAGTAACACGAAGGGTCGAAGATGACAGGCTCGCCCGTCTCCTGGTCCGTCCCAGTGTTACCGCTCTGCAGTGACAAACGGTTAGTCCATTGTCAGCATGAGGCTCCGTTCAGATGCATTTACCCATAGGTCACCATGCAGCAACACCGGTTGGACGATCAGAGGACCGAGAAGCGCAGGTATAACTCTAGTATGGCAGATGTCAAAAAGACGTTTTGAGTGCGACTTTCAAGGGCTGCACGTACCTTTGACGAACTTCCTCCCCTTGTCGACACAACGCATCATATCCTCCTCTGGCCTTCAGCTTGCTCAGAAGCCCTCCTATCAACGCATCGTAACATTTCTCCCACGAGTCATACCAGCCGTTATCCTGCTTAGTCCGCCCGCAGAACGTCGGCACATCAAACCCGAACCCCTTCGTGCTATTGTACTCGTGCATCTCCATCGCCAATCGCTTGCCAAGTTTCTTCGCCGACGCGTCTGTCAAGGAAGTCAGGTTCTTGTACTCTGACACGAAATACGGCTTCCCGATATCGGCCTGTTTCGCTGCAGTGTTCTCGTCCAGTATTCCAGAATCGATCAGACGAGGTGCTATTCCTGGCGCCCCGATATGCATTGCTTTGAGAGCCTCTGCCTCGGCAACAAACTGCTCGACCTCGTCTGGAGTACCCATCTTTGCGATGTACTGCTTGCCGCTGGACGATTGCACATACTGGGACTTCCCCTGGACCGTTACGCCTGGTTCATGACTCTGTATCGCACGAAGGATGGCAGGGTGGACGTCTAACATCGCTTTGGGTAGGCAATGAAGTGGATGGTATGCGCTAGGCGAATTCTGGTCAACTGCATGGCTCCGTGGGTCCCCCGATGTACGTCAGATCATCGCGCGTCTAATAGTATGGGGATGGGCGGAGACAGCAGCTTTCTTCTGTTACGAACGAACGATGACGTGATTGCTGGTCGCCGTCTGCTTTGTGAGCTTATGAATCGATTGAAGAGTTTTTGCTCTCGCAAGCGATTCGGAACTCGTAAATTTTATAAAGCATGCACTCCGTGCAAGTATATAACGGACGAGTAGCATGGCTTTCGGCCTCACCGTTCTCACTCGACGTTTCCCTCTGGTACCACAGCTTGCAACGCAGGCAAGATCCCTCTCACATACCCAAAGAAACCACAAAGCAGCTGCAATGTCGACCTCGAATGCGAAATTAGTGAACACGCCTGTACCGGGAGCAGACCAGTTCTACCCGTTGAACGACCCGGCGATTGGGAGTGCGCTCCCTACAGTAAGCCGACACGTTACGATACATTATCAGTGTAATAGCCCACTGACCCACTCGCGACATATCCAGGAAGCATATCCTCAGAACGCAAAGCTGCCACTGCTGTTCCAGCCATTAACCATCAGGGGCACTACCTTCAAGAACCGGATTTTCGTGGTACGTTGCCTCACCCGACCTTCTGTCCGCAGAATTGTGCTCAGCTGTCCTCAGTCGCCTATGTGCCAGTACAGCTCAGACAACGGGCACGCCACGGACTGGCACCTTGTCCACATTGGCGGCTTCGCGACACGCGGTGCGGGTGCGATTACCATGGAGGCGACCTCGGTTCTCCCAGAAGGCCGCATCTCCCCAGAGGACGCCGTGAGCACATCCACGGGCTGCCACGGCGCTCCTGAGAGCTGACCCAGTGCGCATCCAATAGGGCCTCTGGCAGGACTCGCAGATCGCGCCCCTGAAGCGCATCGTCAACTTTGCGCACGCGCAGGGCGCGCAGATCGGCGTGCAGCTCGCGCACAACGGCCGCAAGACGTCCACGTACGCGCCCTTCGTGCATCTCAACGCGGCCAAGACGCAGCGGGCCACGAAATGGACCGCCGACAAGGACGAGAACGGCTGGCCGGACGATGGTGCGCTGTGGCGTGTTTTTACGAGGCACGACGTCGGCACTGAACATATTCTCCAACAGTCATTGCGCCCTCTGCCATCGCGTTCGCCGATGGCTATCCTACACCGAAGGCCATGACAGAGGAGGACCTCGCCAGAGTCGATGACGCTTTCGCCGCAGCTGTAGAGCGCGTCAAGGAAGCGGGCTGTAAGTCGTATTCCTATTTTTTTGACAGCGCATCGGGCTGATGACCGCGGTGGGACCGTAGTCGATTACATCGAGATACACGCGGCACACGGCTATCTCCTGCACTCGTTTACATCGCCCCTGTCCAATCACCGAACGGACAAGTACGGCGGCTCTCTCGAGAACCGCATCCGCTACCCGCTGCAGATCATCGAGCGCGTGCGCAAGGCCTGGGACAAGCCGCTGTTCGTGCGCCTCAGCGCGACGGACTGGGCGGAGGGCCCCGAGCGCGGCGAGGACGGCGAGTGGAGATATTGGGGGCTGGAGCAGAGCAAGATCCTCGCTCGCGAAATCAAGAAGCTGGGCGTAGACCTACTCGACGTTAGCAGCGGCGGGAACTGGTCCAAGCAAGAGATCCCCGGTCGGCCCAGGATACCAGGTATGCACAGTATGCGCGTACACAGTAACTTGTTACTCACTCGACTTGCAGGCTCCCTTTGCCGACGCGATCAAGAAAGAGAACCCCGATTTGCTGATTGGGACCGTAGGCCTGATTACCTCAGCAACGCAGGCAGAATCCTACCTCCAGGACGGGAAAGCTGACGTCGTCTCCCTGGCGCGCGAGTTCATCCGGAACCCTCACTGGGCGATGTACGCCGCGCAGGAGCTCGGCGTCGCGATCAAGCCCGCAAACCAATACGAGAGGGGCTGGCTGCATGTTCTCTCGCCCAAAGAGCCTGCCAAGTAAACATGCGTTTGATATCTTGTACATTAGTCCTGCTACTAGACCTCTGGAGTAGTGTATGTACTTATGAGCCTGTAGATCTTGTCGTTATATCATGTACAAATAAATCGCGCTATAACCTCGATGAAAACGAAGGTACGAGCTTCACCCGGAAGCTCAGTGGCGGATCTGGTGCTGATGCCGGCGCACGCGCTTATGCATCCTGGCGGCGGCCTTGACGTCGACCACCGCCTCCAAGGGCAAGACCTCCTTGACCGGCACGGCGCTGACGGTGCCGTTGACGCCAGCAGAAGCAGGCTCGATGGATCGCTTGGCGGCAGTCGGAGGTGCGTACCACCAGAGGGTCGTAACACCGACGGGGAACGTGTACGTGGCCTGCTTCCCGCGGAACTCAATCGTTGTCTTGACGGACTGCGGGTTGAAGGAAGAACTGGAGTTGTCGTCCCTACGCAGACGGACGGGCACGTTTAGCGAGGGGCGACCGAAGGCTAATGAGGGAGTTCTCACCAGTTGAGGACAACCAAGCTGTACCGGTCCCAGTCCGTGGCGCTGTTACGATGGGTGACGTAGGCTCCGACACGCAGAGCCCAGTTGGACCCTCCTCCAATCGAGACGCCGACACGCTGGCCGAATGGGCCGTTCTTGTCCTTCGGCACAATGGCCTTCGAGGCCTGAGCCATGGCGTAGACTGTTTCACGTCAAAAGCTTAGCATGACTCATCGCGGCGGCGGCGGAGTGTGTAGACTCACACTCTTGGTTCAGGGTGTAATCAGAGCCAGATATCGTGGCTGGCAGCGAATACAAGTCAACAAATGCCACTATCGAGATGAACAGCCGATCACGTACCAATCCCACGGCATTTGGGGCTCTTGCACGAGCTCGAGTTTGGGCAGCTCTGGGTTGCCACTCCCATCAAGGGCGATGTTCCACCTGAAGGATCTAGATGAGCGTCCATCCCGTCTCCACATATCAAGTCGAAGCTACGCACATCAACGTGCTCTGTGCGCCATGCTCGATGGATCCAACATACAAGTTATCCATATACCACTGTAGTGTTAGGAGTCAGCAGGGTAATGCTCTTTTTCAGTATTACTAAGCGCACCTTGATGTCGCTCCAGTAATCCGAGCCCTGCTCACCCGTGCACTCCGTGAAATAGATCTCCTTGGCTGGGAATGCACTAGCGAACGAGTCTTGCTGGCCCACGCTTCCACCATAGCAGTGGAATGCAACGCCTGCGAAGGCACTCTGTGCTTGTTGCATCTGTGCCCGCCGTCAGACACTTTCAGTGTAAGGGTTCTGAGCAAACCACTGACCACTTGGACGGGATATGTGGCAGCGTTATCCCAGTTGTGCTCATAGCCGATGATGCGAGTGCTCTTGAAGCCGTTGCTGTCCATGAGCGAACGGAGCTGGGTACCGACTTGAGCTTCCTGGGAAGCGGAGACCAAGGCAGTGGGGTAGCTGCTGTCACTGTTCTGCGGGGCTCGTTCTACAGAGGGTAGGCGCATGATCAGTACCATGTTTAGGGATACCAATTGGTAGCGGCGCTGCTCAACGCCACGGCGTGCCTCACCTGGATACCAATCTGTCGATGGGAGTCAGACGAGTAAAATATGAAATTAGATGAAACGGGCGCACTGCGAACGCCGTAATCCCATGGCTCTGGAAGCCTTGCAGACTCTTCAAGAGGTAGTTGGCATCTGTGTAGGCGATATCAATAACCTCTCGTGTGAGAAGCAAGATGTGGAGCTCACAGGTGCTAATGTACTTGTCTTGGAAGTTACCGCCCTTCATAGAGCCTATGTGGATGCTCCCGTTACAAAATACGGAGAGAAGTATCTATGCCTCTACGCACCACTATCTTTCATCCATCCCGGCTATGGGAAGGCATCTCAGTACTGCTAAGTCGGGCGGAGAGAAGATGGTGACGGACCGGCGACCACGGCAAAAGGTGAACCTTAAGATAAGGGTTGACGGCCTGAATATCTTTAATCACAGAAAAAAGGTACGCTGGCGCCTTGTTGATGTCAAACTTGCTCAGAGAGGTGTCGCCGCTCGTATCGTCGAAGCTGTATACTACATCCTACGGTGAGACAACTGTTTCATGGAAGAGTGTCAGGCCTACCTGTAGCTGAGAAATCCGAAGCACCGAGGGGAACGCGAAGATACGATAGTCCGGCACCAGTTTTCCCGTCCGTAGCTGTTAGTGGGAAGAAAGTTCAGCATCCGGGAGAATCAAGCTGCCAAAGGAGCAGCAACTGACGATCAAAGAGTTGCTGGAGGAGAGTTTGGTACTTCCCAGCGTTTGAGCTCTGGGGGATGATGGTTTCATTAGCCAACAGATAACGAAGAGGCTGTTCCGCTGATCACCTTCAAGTTGTTGAGGAGTTGTGCCGAGCCGTCAGCTGCGAGAGCGTCAACACGGCACGTAAATTTTAGTACACTTGGCATGCGCACTCAAGGAAGCACCGTGGCCTTGCATGGCCTGGAAGGTCTGGCCATCGTTGACTTTAATGTCAGCATCGCCAACGGCGCCGGGCGTGACGAAGTTGACTGGCTTGGCGGCGAGGTTCGTGTATGTAAATAACTGGGATCTGTCCCAGGTTGTGGCGAACTTGTTCGGAGAGAGTTAGCGGAGCCAGGATGTGGTGAGAGTGGGACGTACGACGTCTTGAATCTGTTGAGCAGCGACAGGAAGGGCAAAAGAATGCACGGCACCGCCGTTACAGAGAATCGCATGGCCGACGACTAAAGAGTGTAGGGGGACTTGGAAAGTCTGAACGGGAGGCTTGGCGTGTTCCGCCTGCCCTGGACTCTTTTGTACCCGGGAACAAACTCGCGGCTCCTTGCGGTGGCGCTCGGCATGCGACGCTGGCCCAAGATGTGATCCAGATAAACATACGCATCTCCGCCCGTACCTTTCCCTCGGATGAAGTCCGCGGGATGATTGATTTGCGACACCATCCCAAGAAAGTGCAAGTGCGGGCACGAGGCACAACTGGGATCATTGGTCAAACAAAGGGGCTATGAGCGTGGCCCGCATGCAATTACCGCCCGGATCACAGCATAGTGCTGTACGGCATTGTCATAAGAGGAAATGAGCTTGAAATTGGTGAGACACTGTGGGCGAAGAGTCTCTTCAGGGGCTGTTGCCATGGAGGCAAGAAGCAGAGCCTCACGAGCGCTTGTAATTGTTGCTTTGTGGCGTTTTTTTTTCGGCGGCCCGCCACGGTCGCGCGCTCCCGGCGTCTCATGAAGACTAAATGACCAGTTGTTAGTACTACTCATATGCATGACTCGGAGGCACTTGAAACTGCAGGGTGCCCCTGCGCTAAGATGGTATACGAAGGCGGGTTTCCGGCTCGCATAACGCCCTCATGCTACCATCCTGTGCGACTTGTCTCGCAGGCACGGTATCAAAGAAGAGCGCCGTCTGCACATGTCGGATTCCGTTGGGCACTGCTTTGAGCCGCGGGCGGGGTTGCGTCTCCCCGGCTTGCGACATATTGTAGACTGCTTCTACAAAGATGCTACATGCCTGTCGCGTTCACCACATCCCTGTGGGGCTCGGATCGTTGTTCGAAAATGCAAAAGAGGGACCGCATCTCTTGCAGTCGCCTCATTACTTACCAGGAAAGAAACATATGTGCAAACGCCTATAATCAGCGTAACAACGTGAAAGCATGGCTCGAGTCGGGGACCTGTCGTTCAGAAGGCAACACCGAGCCCATGATTACCATGATGGTGGCTTCCTGACAAATTGTTCCGCTCACTGGCGTTTGATGCAATCGCTTCGTGGCGTTTGGGCGTTTGGCCTGGGCGGCATTTCCCGAGTCTGCCTTGCCTTCTGTTGCTGCGTGCACTTTGGCGGGAACGACATCCAAAGCACTCAACACATCCCTCACAGTATGTTGTCAATCATGAGTACTCCAGTTTCACTCAGTAAGCAGTGTTCGCTTTCTGAGTGTGAGCCTACGACTGGCCTATGATGGTTCGGAATCTACTTGCTTTCAGCATGATTGACTATTTTCACAGACTCCCGTTGAATGTTCAGCAGGTTTGGGACAAGCGCGCCATCCTGTCTGCTGCAACATGGGTAAATGGCAGCGCGAGCGACACGGGCTGGGAGCTCCACGTCATCTCCCGCGTTGTTTGATACCACTACACTTGCCTGTCTTCTGCTGCGGAGTCGTTACAGTTAGGTATTCGCCACACCTGTTAGTCGGACCGAGTCTGTACGAGACAGCTTGAGACACACGAGCGACTGCGCTGGTTTAGTATTTATACATTCAATGATATTATGCGATGTGCAGGGTATCATTACAGTGTTGTACAATTATAACGTCTGAACATTACATGCCCTTTGGTGCGCCAACCCATCAAACCTGACCAACGGTAGACTGGCCACCAGTAGCGGTCGCTGGGTATGGTCCGCCGACGACACCACCGCTCGAGTCGAGCGGTGCAGTGGTAGCGGGCACCTCAGCGGGCTTCTCGGTAGCCTGGCCAGTGGCGGTAGCGCCCGTCAGCCTGTCGATGTGTGGCTGGGCGGCAGCCTTCGCGTTCTCGATGTGGGGCTGAGCGGCAGCGACGGCGCTGTTGATGTGTGGCTGCGCAGCCGCAACGGCGCTGTCGACGTAGGGCTGCGCGGTCTGCTGGGCAGTGGAGAGGGTCTGCTGAGCGGTGGAGAGGACGGTCTTCGCGGTCTCGACAGCGGTTCCGGCAGCCGACTGGAGGGTGGCGGTGTAGTTGGTGGTTGGGGCGCCGGAGGCGTCAGTGGTAGTCACTGTGGAGCCAGGGATAGACGTGGGGATGTATGACTACGACGCATGTATGAGGTTCACTGCACGGACAAGGCTGGAAAGGTTGCAACTCACGGCAGCAGTGGCAAAAGCACCACCAACGACCTCCCGCGCCTGCTGGACGTAGCCCGCACCGGTCGCCTTGGCAGACTCTACGGATGCCTCGCCCTCAGCGGTGGCTTGGTTGGTCTTTGCAGCAAGACCTGCTTCAAGTTGAGAAACAGCTTGCTGCGCAGATGGCTCCTTGAGCTATGATTCTTGTGAGCGGCGTAACCAACGCAGTTGAGCATGGCATGCTCACCTCTGCAGACGACGCGGCCTGCTCAGCGACGGAACGAGCTTGCTCAGCGTTCCTCTCGACTTCGCTCTGCAGCTCGACGTTGGATGTCTCAGCTGCTTGCCACGCAGCGGTGGTCTCGAAGCGCGCATCAGATCTGCAGGACAGCCGTCAGCACACATTGGATTGCTAAGGGATTGCGGGACGTACGGTCCAGTGACAGAAGACATTGTGAATGAGATGGGTGTCGTGTGAACGATTTGAGAAGTGAGTGGTAAGGGGAATATGATGAAGGATTAACTCTGCCTCGTGCCTCTATATATACTCGGTCGCCTACCCCGCCAGTACCCCGCAATCATTTGTGCGGTGGATCCCTGCGTCATCGCTGTTGATGACGCTGTCCCAGGGCAAAGCTGCGAAGCCCTGACTTTTGCCCAAATGCGGAAGGCGTAGTGGTTCACTCGCTATGACGTCATTTAGGTTTACATCATTCGCACGATGTGATAACATTGGGCTACAACAACAGGGCGGCTGTGCGTGAACGAAGGGTATCTACATGGTGGGGGAGAATGCATGCAAAAAACACAACGGGAGGAGACCATCAGGCTGGGACCCAGATCTAATGTAGAAAACAACGAATGGATGTCGCTCTAGGAGTGCGACGGAGAGGAAAACAATTGCACAGTGAAGAAAGCAAAAAAGAAATGCATGTAAGAAGAGGTCGTGGGAGGACATGCATTACGCAAGTGTCCATGCAGAAAACGAGACATAGTTGATAACTTAGACGGCCTGCTGCTTGCCTTCTTCACCATTGTCAAACGATCCCATCCGCAAGAACCGCGCCAACACTTCCTCCGAGCCCCGCTTGAAGACGTCCACACCGCGCGCAGGATCCCAAACACGGGAGCCCCGGCGCGGAGCTTTGCCCTGCGCAGTCGGCGTGTCCTGAGGTGTGTCCTGAGGCGTGTCCTGAGGCGTGTCTTGAGGCGTCATAAGCGAGTCATCGGTCGAAGGCGAAGGTTGGCTGATGGTAGTCTCGGTCGAAATAGACCGAGCCAGTGGCGGCGAGAACGGAGAAGACAGCGAGGTCAAGCGCCTGTCTTTTGGCGACGGCGTGGACGGCGGGATTTTGACGGTTCCAACTACAGGAGAGCTCGCTCGGGACGAGCCAGGTATAGAGGAGTTGGACATCTTGCGAGGAGAGCCGATGGGACGAGTAGACGCTGCGGATGATCTGATGTACGATGGCGAAGATGCATTGACGGGAGATGGAGGACCTCTGAGAGGAGAAGACACCGCAGGCGGAGAGGTGACCTTGGGAGGAGAAGGAATACTGAGGGGCGAGGTAACCCTGGGCGGGGAGTACGTGCGGGGAGAACCGACGGTAGCGGGAGAACGGATGCCGCTCGGGGTCGCCATGGACGGGAAAGGCATACCAGAACGGGCGCTGGTCTGCACCAATGGGGTACCAGCGACTTGCTCCGGCTCTGACCTGAAGTCACGGGGCACCGCTGATGGCAGCAGCGTCGGGTGGCCGTCTGCGGGCCACTGCCTCCTGATGCCCAAGCCCACACCAGCGGCAGGCGGAGCGATGGGAGGGGTTGTGTCAATAGCCAATCCGCGCGAACTGCTCGGGGTCAAGATGATGTCCTCCGTCATAGTGCTTTGCACACCCTTCTCCGTCGTCTCGGCTACCGCCTGCACAGCACGGGAACGGTACTTCTTTTGCTCCGGACCTGCGCACGAGAGCGTCGATGAGCACTCTGGCTGCGCTTGCCCTTGGAGCTCCCCTCGCTCGCCTCGAACTCCTCTTCCTCCTCGCTGTCCTCCTCGTCGTCGCCGTCCATGCTGCTCGCGTCGTGCCGGTCTTGCATCTCCTTTTCCCGCTGCTTCTCCCACTCCTTCTTCCAGTCGTCGTCCTTGGGTGGGGGTGGCGGCGTCATGTACAGATGGGGAAAATCTTCGGTGAACCGACAAGTTTAGATGCGTAGCGCTGGATGCTCGGCACCGTATCCCACGCGTTCGACCACTCGTTCGTCCACGGATTGGCAGGAGGGCCTGGGGGCTGTGAACCTTGGGCTCGCTGCGTTCGACTGAGTGGGATGGCGTAGATATAGGCGAAGAGGTTCGTTCTGATTCGATATAGTTCGCCGCAGGCGGCGGTGGTTCTGCCCTCGGGAAGATTCGTCTAGGGACATGACGTGGCTTCTCTTCCCACGGAAATACAGCGTGGACTTTAGTTCTGTCCGGAACAGGCGGCGAGGACACGGAATCGGGGGAGTCGACGGGAGGGGCTGGACCGATGACATTGGCATATTGTCCCTCACGAATGAGATGATCTGGAATGGTCGGCTCGGGGCCTGGGTTGAAGAGAGCGCTTTCGGGCTCAGGGCGATGAGATACCTGACGTCCAACGTCGTGTCGGTTATGGTGCTGTTGATCCCATACGTTGGGGAAGTAAGTCTCTTCAGGAAAAGCCGAAGCGGGTGGAAGTGTCTTCGGTGGGGGATCCACTGCCGGATTCCATTCGACCTTGGGAGGAGAGGCTGGACGGAGGGGAGGCGCGTGATGTTGACCATGTCCTTGACGATGCTGTTGCGGTTGCTGATGATGATGATGAGGCTGGTGCTGGTGGTGCTGGTGTTGGGAAGGCTGCTGCTCGTGGTGGTGCTGATGGTGCTGGTGCTGGTGCTGGTGATGCTGGTGCTGGTGTTGGTGTTGCTGCTGCTGCTCGAAGTGAGGCTGAGGTTGCCCACTCTGAACTCCCGCAGGACTGTGACCACGCCACTGTTGCTGAGTAGGCGTGACATCTCCACCGCGTCGACTGTGCCGGGGAGACTCGTGACCCGGACGTCTTTCGCCTCGAGCGGGACTGTGGTACCTCTCCGGCTGAATAGCTAAAGACTGCCGGTGATGACGGTGAGGATGCTGGTGAGTCGCTCCAGGGGTAGAATCCGAGTCCGAAGAATCGTTGGGATGCCATGGTCGTTGCTGCGAGGAAATGGGAGCTTTGACGGTGGTGAGACGAGTGCGGATGAGAGTGCGAGTGCTGGTGCTGGTGCTGCGTGTGCGACTCTACATGCTCTGGTTGATAGTAGACCTGTAGACCGGTGTCGGAGGAGTCATAAGACTGCGACTGGGGAGCGTAGTACGGAGTAGGTGTTTGTGTCGGAGGAAGAGATCCGCCATGGTGGTAAGGAGCTGGAGGGACTTCGTTGGGCGCAGGAGTAGGAAGACCTTGGTAGTATCCAGCTTGGTCAGAAGGCATCCTTATATGCGTCGGCCGAGACATCCCAGAGTCCTCGCCCTGTATTTCCTCATGACCATCCTCCGCAGATTCCTCATCCTGACGTTCAGGCGATGCCTCCTTCCGAGGACGCATTAGGTCCACCCGCCCTTCCAAAGGCATGGACTGATACTCGCCTTCACCGTGGCCGGCTGAACGGAAGCCACTCTGACTTGAGCCACTGGCACTGATGCCCTGTACAGTGAGGCGGCGTAAGTCATCCAAGCCTAGCGCAGCACCTGCAGGCATCTCCGCGCCCAGGGAAGAGCCATCGTCCCAAGCCGATGTATAGGTCTGGAAGCTGAAGCTTCCCTGCTCCGTCACCGGGTCCGTCCGGTAATGGCTATCGTATGTTGCGTACCAGCGATCCACCAAAGCTTCATAATTATAAACGCGCTTTGTTCCATCAGCTGAAGCGACCTCGGAGCTCTTGATACCAGGGGACCTATACGTAAGATTCTTCCATGGCTTATTAGGTCCGATGAAGTGGATAGCTCTTATTTGGGCTCCGAAGCGTTCATAAGCGGGTGCATAGCTATTCGCGTGACGTTAAGTTCCGCTGCGGTCATCCACCACTTGATAACGAGAAAACTCACGTGTAGGCGGCCGTGGGTGTCGTGTTGTAGACAAAGCTGAGGCGGTGCCAATCCTGGCCTCTCCACTCGTTCAGCAGCCCTTGATCTCCGCCATCCCAGCTCCCTTTGGACTTCTGCAGCTCCATGAGGGCGTTGAATTTATCCTCGCCGGGCGCCAGCACGAGCACACCGGAGTTGAAGATATCGGGCCATCCGACGTCCGGCACCGCAGCGAATTCGTGAGGGAGTTGGAAGAGATGAGAAAGAGGCAGAAAGGGCAGGACATCCGCGTCGAGAAAAATTAATTTGGAGTATTGAGTTAATCGAAAAACGTGCAACTTGGTGAGAACAGTGTTGAGATCCGGACGACCTGTGCAAACGGTTATCAGTCACGGTCGGAGAGGGTTCGCGCGGTGCTCCAACGGTGCAACGGAGCTCGTTCAGGTTGTTCATGAGGATTGGACAGTGGCCACCGGGACATGCCCCGTGACCGTAAAGTTCAGCCGCGACAAACGGCGACGGAGGCGACGCAAACGCGTCCGATACGGTGGAATTGCAGGGCCGATGCACAGTACACTGAGTCTGCAGACTAGCGACGCCGTTGTCAGGTAGTCGTGGATGGATATGATACTCACCGAGGAGACGGAGCTTTTTATCATCCTCCTGCTCGATGATCTCGACGCCAACAACAACATCGTAGGCCCTCCTCAGGAGTTTGATGGAAGAGACGTTGAGTGTCTCTGGCGTGACAAGGCATACCGTCTGAAATTCTACTTCCGGCGGGGAAGGCGGGGACGGATGTAGATCCTTCAGAGCAGCAACGAGGGCCAAGGCCCCAGGCAAGTAGAAATCGGAAGAGACGAGTGTCACGAAAGCATAAGGAGTGGCCATCTAACGCTTCGCGCTAGAAGAGGGGGAACCGGACGAAGGAAAGGACGGGGGCCGTCGCGAACGTCGAGGACGTGTTCAAGTTCGCAAAACCGCATCCCCTGCGGAAGCGTCTCAGAGGCGGATTCTGCTAAACTTGGCGCCGGTTGCTCATCCCGGGGAGAGGCGCCCACCGCGCCGGCGGGGATTTCTGATCCGCTCCTTTAGCCCACCGTCCGAAGCCGTCATTGCTCTTACATAAGCAAACATTCTGTCCCGTTTTGGATACTGACTAGAAACTGTACCATCCTGCAAAGCAAGAGAGCACCGTGGCACTGTCATCGCGCACACAGTACTACTGTATGGCTGGGTGGGTCGACGTTGAACGTTCACGTAAGTATGCAGTGTTAGAAGCAACAGAAGGTTCATATATCACCGGAATATTCGCATAGGAAACAAGGCTCATTCAGTTGTGGGACAAGAGCGCGTCTTGTCTGAGAGGGCGGTTTTTGAGAGGATTCGCCGATAGGAGATATGCGTCTAGACCTTCGGGTCCCAGATCTCACGAGAATTAAAATCTTTGATTGGGTTGAACACTTTCCATTTGGCCTCATGGCAAGTTGTCGTCTTCGCCGTGGGAAGTACCTAGGTCCACGCCTTGTCTGCGCGACTACGACACGCCGCACGCGCTGGTGGAGACCGACAACCCAATGGCAGGAATGATCACGACGATCATTACACATTGCAATAGAGATAGAGGTGTCAGCTACTAAATGCAGGACTAGCGTATTGAATATAATTGATGGTGGCGGACCGTAGTGTACGTCTATATCGCTGGCGTCAACCTGTTCTTCGAATTAGCTCACAGGTCGATAGCAAGAATACCCAAGACGTACCAATCGCGCTTCACTAGTTCATCTGCGTCTACCAAAGCCGCAGAAGCAAGCTCTCTAGCTTCCATATACACCCATACCTTGCAGGGCCGTCAGCGAAAGTTAACCAGAGCAGTTCAACATGCACTCACTTTCAAGAACGCTCCGATGTTCCGTGTTTCCATTTGCTGAATATTCTCTTGTGTACCCATCTGCCTACCCAGTTGCCTCAAAATTGGCAACGCGCTCTTGAATAGATCCAAACCGGGATCCAACTGTCTCCCAATGCCCTCTAACAATAGTACAGAAATGACCGTATTCACAAAGTCTGCCTCCATCTTGACGTGGTGTTGCCTAACAGCCGCGAGAACCGAGTGCAAAATGTCGGAAATCTTGATTTGGCCCAGCGAAAACGTTTTGCGTTTGACCTGCAGAACGATATGTTGCATCTTCAGAGCAAACGTCTCCTTGTCAATGGCCAGCTCTGGAGCGCGACAACGCTCGACCATCAGTTCGCCTGCGTGGTACCCGTCGAATTCGGCGATGGCGCGGAAGAGGTCGAGAAAGTTACGTCGGTCGGAAGCATCCAGAGTGGTGACGAGGCCGGCATCGATGAAGACCACCTCTGGCAGGTAGCCTTCTTCGTGGATCCGCTCCAACTCCTGATTCCACGCTACCGGGTCATTCCTAAGCTGGCGTAACTGGTTAACGGCGGTTTCTGTGGCAGGATCTGCGAGATGGGTAACGGATGAGTCCTCGACATCACTCTTGTCCTTGTATCCCACTAAGGCTTTCAGGGCGTTTTTGATGAGGACGCTGGTAGAGACTGGTTTCATGAATTTGACCATGATATTGCCTGGATGTAGATCGGAATGTACGAAATTATCGAGGAGGAGCATATTCTGAAAACAAGCAATTATAATAAATACGCGGTCGGGAAATGTAAGAAGTGCTCACCAAAAACGCGTCCAATCCAACCTCTGCCAGTATGTCATTGTATGGGCCTGCGCCGTTTTGTAGGAAGTGTTCTAAAGACAAGGCATTCTGATACTCTTCGACGAGCACGTGCTGAGAACTCCAAACGTCCAGGGGTCTCGGGAAGGTAACAGGCAACCTTCGTGGCAAGAATCGTTGCTCAAACTCCGTCAGGTTTCGAGCCTCGTTCCGCAAGTCCAGCTGTTCGCGCATCATACGCCCGAATACCTCGACTTCCTCAGGTAGCGATAGCCACTGGACGCCAGGAATAAACGTAAGAGCGTTGGCGAAAAGGTCATGATCTTCAGGTCCCTGCTGATCATCTTCTCGACCTTGGGGTGTAAGATCTTGATGGCGACTGCGTTGGTTGGTACAGCGGTGGGAGGTTTCAAAATATCGGGAGCGAGAGAGACCACTTTATTATGCGACGACCGTTTCGGAACGAGATGAGAAGGGGGAATTAGGTCATTTCGCAGCTTCGCTCTATACACCTGCTCGCACCGTGAATAGCCAGCAACTATAACACGCTGATAGACTGACCTGAGCAATAGCACCCGTTCCTATGGGCGTCTTATCAAATTCTTCGAATACCTCGTCGAATGGTCTGTGGAATACAGACTCAATGACGCGCTTGGTATGTCTGAACGAATGCGCCTTCCCCCGGGAGTGAAGAGCACCCATCCGGTTACATAGTTCCGTAGGGAAAAGGTCCGCTCTGGATGCAGCCCACTGGCCCAACTGCAGTGATCAAGCACGAACATTCAGTGTCCGGAACTATTGCCGGATATTCAAGACGCACCTTAACGAAAGTAGGCCCCGCCCGCTGCATTTGTGTGGTTAAGAAATCATACCACCAAACAGCACCCCACCTATCCCCTCCCCGCCTTTTTGTCCGGAGAACCAACCAGTATCATTGGCGACGTCAAGAGGACGGGGACGAAGAGAAAGAGTAAGTGGACAAGTCGCCTTGCAGTGAGTATCGGCTCCCATATTTTGTCGTGAAGGAAACACCCAATTTGAGAGACGATGGAGCGGTGCGGTTCAGCGGGAGAGAAAATGGTGACTTCAATAGGCGGCTTGGGATTGTCATTGCAGGGAATGATAGTCGGCGAATATAGGATGTCGGGGAAGAGAGACTGAGGTTTCGGAGCGAGGTAAAGTGCGACGCCGCCTGCTACGGGCAGCAGCCAAACGTACCTCCACGCACTCCTGGACGCTTGGGATTGTATGCGAGTGTTGAGTGCCGACGGCGACAATGTGTCTGTGTGCGTCCTGCGGTTCCATGCGAAGGCAGTCCGATGCGGTCTTGTCCGAAACGCTGGAGCTTCCAAGTGCGAGAATATTGTCTGTCTCATGCCTCTCGGCATGGTAGGCAAACGAAAAGCCATGGATGTCCAAGGTCAGAGGGGCATTTTGAAGGAGGAGGGTGTCGAAAGCTAACAAGTCGTTGAAAACACAAGCCGGAGCATCCTGTCCAGGAAGGCGCGCTCTGATTGGTTGACGTCATTAGGAGCGGACTCGCATTAACGAGCGCCGACGAATATAATATTCTGCGATGGTCCAGGTCAGGCTTCGTAAAACGAGTGCAGTACATATACATCGTGAGTCAACGAAAGGATGTATATAAGGGGATAACATCCTCAAATTGGTGAGCCGGTTTGGACTGGCCACTTTCTTTACTGGACGCGCACAATAACCGTGACACCTATCACTTGGTGAGTTTACTGGGCACTGCATGTATCTAGTATTATATCCAAGACATATTCAGATAGCCCTCCGTAATAACTTACATCACAACTTCGAATAGATCCCACCGGAGTCCTTCTGCGTGTGCTCCAGTTCTTGGCCAACGTACGCAGGGAACGGCGGCGGACCCCTCGTTCACCCCACCCTGTCCGCGATAAGTGTCCATTCACCATTCGCACCGACCGATCCTCCTTCCTGCAAACCACGTCCCACTTCCACAGCACGCGGCTGTCTGACTGTTCGTCAAGATACCACTCAAACTGCTCGAGGGCCGGGCACTTCGTCGCAACCATGCGCACAGCGGCTGCGACGAACGGGTAGTTGCGCGCCTCCCACGCGCGCAACAGCAGCTCCGGATCGTCCTCGTCGAGCGGCGCATCGTCCGCGAGCTGCAGAGCCAGCCGGATGGCCTCGTCCAGCCGCTCGCGCTGCAGCGGCTCCAGCGGGGGTCCCGCAGACCGTCGCGAAGGTCGTCGCCGTCCCACTCGAGGAGGCCTGCGGCAAGCATTTTGAGCGTGACGGGTCGCCCGTGCTCGTATATGCGAGGGTTCGGCTCATCGAGAAAGCGAAGCTTGTAGTCTTTGACAAGCCGTGCTTTTATTCGGTCAGATTCTGACTCGGAGTCGGAGTCGCTGCTGGAGTCGTCATCCGAGGGTAGCCACCAATTGCTAAGCCATAGTGGCCACTCGTTGTTGGAGCCGTCGAGGGACATGTAGAAGGTGAACTTGCGTAATGCATCCCACTGGCTGAGTGTCTCTGCAAGGCTGTCCTGCCGTGCGCATGTCAGCTCTTGTCAGCTCGCAGGCTATAATCAGGCGCCTCAAAAGACCAGACTTACCATGAGATCCTCGAAAGTCATGTTCCAAGAAGGGTACGCTCGCGAAGCAACACGCAGTTCCTCTAGATGGGGGACGAATTCCTGTATTTCGGCGACGACGTGCTCGAGGCTGACGACTGATTCATCGATCGGGTCGCTTTCGCCGCCCTTCTCCTCAAGGAGGTACAGCGCGAGGCCCGTGCACTCGTACCGAGGATACGCAGGAGCCCAGCGACGAGTGCCACTCCGTCGCATCCGGGACACATGGCCTGCGCGAGAACGCGAAGCGGTGGAACTCCCCGAGCTTCACGTCGAATGCGGGTGGAACCGGGTTGTTGTTGTCCAGCTCGAATAGCGACGGTTGGTCAAGTTGTATACCAGAGCTTGCGGGCGGTGCGAGCCAGGTTCCAGTTCCACCGATGAGGAGGAAAAGCGCCTCGACGCGCAGCGCGAGTTGCTCAAAATGTACGAAGTGTACAGTCGCTTCCAAGATGGTCGAATGACGCTGGATGAAATCGTAGACGAGGGGTACTGGTTGGTGTACCGACTCGAGCCTTAGGACCTTCAGGTTTGGGAACGATAGACCCTTAAAACACTGCATCATCACGTCTGAGTGCTCGACAGAGTCTGACAGCGCAAGCGTGGTGATGCTGTCGAATACCGCCAGTCCACGGAACCGGTGTTCAACCGAGTCAGACCTGAACTCGTCCTCTGAGAGATAGAGCCGCAGGGTGTCGACCTTGGGCACTTTGTGTGTATTCGGGAAGGGCTCGTTGTCATCCCATGCCATGACCAGGTTTCTGAGGTGTGGACAGTGGGATAATGAGCGCAAGAGGGAGGGCTTGCAGACAGTTTGCGTGCATTCAAAGGAGACAAGGTTTGTGAACGGCAGCCGGGCACCAGTAGCCTGGCACTGAATCTGATTAGGAGACAGGGCACTGTTGTTGTAGCCAACCTCTGAGTACCATGGATAGTCTGGACTTCCAATACGTATCGTTCTGAGCAACGTAGTTGTCTGGTGTCAGAGCTGTAGATGCACAGGACGACGCGAGAACCATACCTCACCAAAAGGGCCTTCTGTTTATTCAGTATGGCTTGTCTGAGTATGCGGTTGAAGCCCTTGGCTGACTTGCAGACGACATTACGACGAAGGAGATCCAAAGCGACCGCTCTGAACCGGCGATTGACTCGGGAAATGGTGTCGAGGAACCTGTATTGCTCGTGCTCGGTAGGTAGGCGCCTCGAGGTGGTGGTGTCAAGGTAGTGCAAAATGTGAAGCAAAAGTTCGTTGGGCAGGTCGTTGATCGAAGCGGTGCGTTCCAGCGTTACTGGTCTGGTCATATTGAACACCATATTGAACACCGTCGCAGAAACCGATGGAGTTACATTTGCTACGACCGGGGTTTATCTCTAAGATGTTGCATGATCAGTTCGAGAGTCTGGAATCGCAGAGCATTGACTACAACTTACAAATGTCAAATAAAATGCACCTTGCTTGAGGCGCACCTTGTACTTACCGAGGTCGTTGAATATGAACAAGTTGCACTTCGGCGCGACTCGGATACGCGATGCTCGGTCACCCATGTGACGTCACGCGAATAGACGGAGTCTCGTGTATACTTGTTCGTCCTCGCGTTGCCAGCGTGACAAAGCCTCATACATCAGCCGATGGGGCGCATCGTGCACCATAATTTGCAGCTTTCGACGAGTTTATTCAAATACTAATATCATCTAGACCACTGTAACAAAGTCGCGCGTCTTGCCATGTGTCAGTCTCAATCAGCTTGATTTCTTGTGCTTAGAGTAAACCCATTCGGCTGGGGAAAAGTAAGTAGACGTTGTTCTCTCTCGATGACATGAAAAAGCTCTTGCTCGTTATCAGGCAAACCTTCCGCAGTCGCGTCCAGATTTGGACTTGGCATGCGGAGCCAGCTACCAGATCACTGAGGTCATACAGCTCGGCAAGTCCCGATGGACAGTATATGAGGCACAGCTGCAGAGAGCCAGGCACATCACCCAAATCACCCCAGACACAACTTTCTTCACGACTCTAACACCATGGTGCGCGATTCTACCCAGACTCTGCGTTGAACAGACAGTGCTAACTAGAGTCACCCAGGATAACTTCATCAACCTCGGCAAGCAGTTCCTCGAGAGCCAGTCGTCTGGCAACAGTCAGCGTGAGCAGCACAAGCTCGCTTTCAATATGACAAAATATTGATAAATGTGCACATCGTAGAAGGACAACATCAACAGCAGCAGTTTGGTCGCCAGGGCGGCCAAGAGTTCAACTCGCCAGACAACCAGCCCCCACAGGGCTACCAGTCAGGCGGCCAGGGCTACAACCAGGTCCAAGGTGGCGGTGGTAACAGCAGCGGCCGTCCCCAATGTGAGCACTCCTACTCCTGCACACACAGATCGCAGCTGATCGACGGTCACGAACGCAGTCAACGAGGAGGAGGTCGTGAACACCGCGGCACGAAATGACGGCGGCGACAAGGGCCTGTTCTCGTCCGCGCTCGGCTTCCTGAACCAGAACAAGGAGCAGCACGAAGAGCCCGTCGACGAGCAGCACGTCCAGAACGCGCACGCGCAGGCGTACAGCCAGGGCAACGCCGGCAGCCTGAGTGCCGGGTCGCTGGGAAGCGCAGCAGCTCTTCAGGTGCGTCCCCAGCTCGTTTTGTCATATCGACAATCAGCGACCAGCTGGCTGACTTGGGCCTTGCCGTACCAAAATAGACTCTGAAGTCCTTCACGTCCGGCGGAAGCTCCGGGGAGGCTCGCAGAGCCAGTTGATCAGCATGGCCATGGCTGAGGCGTCCAAGCTGTTCGACTCGTCTGGCGGCGCTGCGTCTGGCAACAAGCAGGATGCGGTCAACGGCGCTGCGATGACCGTCATGAAGCTCCTCGTCCAGTCAAAGTTCAGCGCCGCTACTGGTGGCAGCAACAGCGGCGGACTCGGCTCTCTGGTGGGACTGGTACGTCATCACTGCTCATATGCTCTATATATGCTGATGAAAGTGTGATATAGGCAAGCAAATTCATGTAAACTGTAGAACTTGTAGACAAAATGTAATTGTACATGGACTACACGAACGAGGATGCTCTTGGTGTACTTGTGTTGTCGGATGTGCGAGGGCGAGCTGTGAGCAGTCAAGGGCGAAGGCTAAGTCGTTGGTTGGCAGGATATCTACAAGGATTTAGTGTTATTTGGCTTTCTAAAGATATCTCCCTCCGGTATCTTGTCTCGTATATTCGTGCTCCTGTCCAACCAAGACGGGAAATGGTGGCGGATCACCTCTTGCATTCCCCAATCCTGCCGCTATGACTGCATGGGCCTAGCTGTGTATTTCTCGGAGGACTGGGACGACGGCGTAGGACACGAGAATTACTACAGTCTCCTAGATGCCATAGAGCACCTTCCTCGCTTACTTCCCACTCTGCAGGAGCTACGAGTTGAGTCGAGAATTTGGGCACCGCGTTCGCTCAGTTTTACAGAGTTGATGGTACGTGTCGTTCGCACTTTGTCTAGTGATATTGAAAGTAACCAAATATGATCTACCCAGAGCGTGCTGACAAGCAAGTTATCCCAACTACCGTCCCTCCGGAAATTCAGCTTTCACTTGCCCTTGCGCAGCCATTGCCAGCTCTGGGAACCCACAGGGCACTGTCATGACGACCCGCCAGATCGCTGCCCCCATTACGCGACACCGCCTTTGTTCTTCGAACGCCTGCAGCCGCCAGTGTGGGACGCGCTCTGCGAAGAGGATGACGACTAGAGAAGGATCCTCCACATTTGCAGCGATACGCTCAGCAATCTGCGGGACCTCGCGCTCGAGGACGGAGCAGGGGACGTCGAACGCCTAGAGGCGGGCGTCCGCGACGCCCTGCGGCTACCCGAGGACGCGCCCCTCGACTTCACGCGCGCGACGGTGACGACTGGCATCTCCTGGTCGATGCGTGGGAGGCACACAACTACCCCCGCGTCGCGCGTGCTGTGCGCACGCTCGCTGGCCGATGTCCCGCCTTAGAGGAGTTCGAGTGGTATGTCTCTGACTTTGCAGAGTTCAATAAGTGTGTACTGTGGAAGTGGAGGATCCTCAGGCGGGACGATGGGTCAGTGAAGATGGTGTGCGGGGACTTGACGTGGACGCAGTACTGTGCACGGTGCTCGGGAAAATGCAAATCGTCGGAAGGATCCACACTTCTGGTCGAAAAAGGAGGAAGTCCGTCGTATAGATCCGAATGTTCGAGGGAGGGCGGTAGTGGTTGCGCCCCATCAGGTTCGCCTCCCAACTGCGTGAACCCGGCGTATGTGCCGTGTATGAGCCTGAGTAAGTCTGAGAAGCTCAGCATGTTGTCGTCAACGTAATCGAAGTGAATGGTTGCTTCGCGGATTGTGGGATGCCTCTGGATAAACTCGTGCGCGATTGAGGTCTGTAGTAAGCTCGCATCATTGTCAGGGTCCACCCACAAGTTCTCGAGCCGCAGGTTGCGAAGGTGCGGAAAACTTGAGCCTATTCACCCACCACATCGTCCATGCCTTTTGAACTCCGCCGCACGTGAAGTGCGCGCTTAGATGTTTCGACGCTCTGATGTCGGTGCCCGCACCCCGACGCCCGCCCACGGGTCGGAGTAGACTTATGTAAGCCGCAGGGCATCCCGATTTGGATTCCTTATGTCAGTAAGAAAGGCTTCTTATCGCCTTTAACCAAAGTTCACTTACAGCGGGCGCTTACCGACACGTCATGAACTCTAACATCGAGAAAAACCCCAAATTGTAGTCGCACCGTAGAGGACGTTGTAGGTGAACAACAGCAAGCGTAGAGGACACGGTAGAGACACTGGTCACGATCGCCACGCTGCATTGCTCAAGCCAGGCACGGTGACTGGATGTAATGATCATTTTCACCTAATAAGGGAATATTTGTACAGGACAAACAAGCAACGAAATTTTGGCGACTGTCATTTGGTATGCAAAGCACTGTAGAAGCTGGTTCCAAGTTGAGAAACCATCCCACTGCTTGCAGTCTGAGCAAATTTTGCCAGATTGTAGATTATTCTCAGCTCTGCGCGCTATATCATGCCAAATTTCTTCTATTATTTTGCACATTTTTCACGTCTTGTCACATTTCTATCCAATAACGCTTGTAAACTATTTAACAGATTTTTTGTGTGTAGATACATCTCGGGCGTTGCATGCCATAAAAACACCTTTTGCATAAGCTAGCTACAAACTCGCATATGGCATGCCCATGGAGACCCCTGAGTGAGATTCCTAAGCTGAAACAAGGAACCCAGCACTGGAACACACCTTGTGAATGCCATACTGCCTCGACTGTATTCACACCACCAACTGCTGTTCTTGAAAGCTTTCCTTTTCCTCTCCTCATGCTCTAGTCCTAACTGGCATTCATCTGTCAGTAGTCAGACAGGGTATGAGGCACAAACATGTACTTATACTGGTCCTCTGTGCAGCAGCACAAAGATGAGAGCAGGATCTAAGATTGACCCTGCGCAATCCCTCCAGGCTCCGTGTGCTGCTGACAAAGCACTTCTTCTGTCAGGCATCTCGGCGAGCGAGTAAAATACTCCACGTGGGCTCGAATTCCTTTGCATACCTTCCAAATGCAGATGGTCCACGGCATTTACCTGCGCTCAGCGAGCTTGCTCAAACCTTCGCAGACGGGTCTGAATTATATGAGCTGGATAGCACTTCGTAGAGCTACAAATATTAATCGTTATCAGAACCGTAGTCTTCCTCCGCTGCAAGCTCTTTATCAGCACCATCTAAGTTGCCTTCACCATTGTCCGAGTGTGAATCCTGGGTGCCTTCAGCTGGTGCCAGTGTTCCCAGAGTTGTGCCTTGCTCATGATAGCGTTTGATGACAGTAGTGAGTATGCTGAGTTTCTCGGCCTTGTTGCGCATGTGAGACTTGAGTGGGATGTTCTTATCATAACCAAGGAGGCGATGTGACGTTGAGCTGCTGCTCGATCATGGCCACCGTAGAAGTGTGGATGACGGACCCGGTCCTCCTCTAACACCAACTCAACCTTCCTCAGCTCTTCTGCTATACGTGCCTTCTTCGTCAGCCTTTGCCTGCAACTCCGCTTTTTTCTTCTGCACAGCCTCAAGCTCTGCGTGAAATGACGGCCTTCTTGCGCTTCCGTTCAAGCTTGCTGCTGTCAATAGCACGAGCCTCAGAGCGAAGAAACTTGTCATATTCCTCACCATGCATCAAAACGTCCATGAATTCTTGAACATCGTTGCGCCAAAAGGTCACCTGAGCGTTGAACTGGTGTTCTGAGGTGCTGTGTTTGGCGTCCATAAATTGCCGAAATGTACCGAGGATGCCTTCGCACGCATCATTGCAAGGCTGCATCCACGCACGGTGCCGTTCCTGAGCTGTCGATGTATCGATAGTGCTGCCTGTTTCAAACTCCCGGCTAAACCGCTTCCATACGACCAGTGCTCCAGTGAGAAACGCAACCAGCAGGGACTCCAGATGAGGCAAGTGTGGGATAAGTGCATAGATGGCGGCAAGGACTTCAGGGCGCTGCCATGTCTTTGCATGTAAGGTAACCTGGCATGGGTCTGTATCAGGGGAAAGAAGTCGATGAGGGTTATTTATAAGCATTTGAATATGGTCTTGAACGGTTTCGTGTAAAGGACCAAGCTCGAGTGCGTTGAGGTTTTCTGATCCAGGACCACAAACCATAAGTGCGTAAGGGTAAGAGACAGCTTCGCCATAGAGCGCCAGAACGACCATCTCGGAAAGGGTCAGCTGGATCATGAAGGGCTTTGTAGACATTCAGTTCCATGTTGTTGAAGCTGTAAGTCTCCTTCTTGTCTCGAACAAACTCAAGAAAGCTGATGATGAGGTCGAGATGCACGAGGAGTTCAGCGCAGGCGAGGCAATAGGTCTGGTACCGGGTGTTGCTTGTGTCCGGAAACTGAACCGTGTGCTTGATATGATGCAGAACCCAGTACTGGTAGGTGTCGTGTTGACCTTTCTTCGAGTCCTTATGGTTGAAAATTGCACCAGCAAGGCTTGCGGCCTTCACTGCGCCACCAGTCAAGACATCAGCAGCACGCTGCTCTGCAGATGTTGCTGTCGTCGCCGATGGGTCGGCAAGTTGTACAACAGCACGATTATCACGGTTTGGCAGCAGAACCAGTCCTGGGAGATTGGCGTCCTTCCACCATTAGGTCATCATCGCGTTGCCTCCCTTTACAGCGTTGAGCTCCTTGTGCATGCAGCAACCAGCCCAAAAGAACAGGCCGAGCTGGCGCTTCGACTCTGGGGACAGTCTCTCGTACGCTTCGGCACCAAGTGTTTGTGCAAGATTCTGAATCATCTCGACATCATGGGCTGCTTGCTCTTCGTCTGACAGGGCATTCCAAGCTCCAAGACCACCAAGACGGGCAATTTTCTCCGCATTAGCCCGTGAGATGAGCGCAGCAACCTCTTCAGTAGGACTGGACGATAACTGCTTGTGCCCAAGATCTTTGTAAATGATGTCGATCTTCCAGGAGAGAAAGATCCGAAATAGCTTTCGCTGATCCTCCGCGTGATCTGTATGCATCCTGAGCATCTTGCATCCAAAGTCAGAGAGACCGAGGTGAAGTCCTAACAGAATAGCTAACGGCGAGTGGTTGAAGGTGTCTATGATGTTACGGAATTGGTTCTGCCAGCCATCGAACTGCGTCTGTGATTTATGGTTCGTAGAGGAATGCACACCGATAAAGGCGATTCTGAGGAAGGAGTTTGGTTGGGTTGGTGTAGGAATCCGGTGCAAGAACAGAGACAAAGCGCGACTCTCTATTAACATTGAGATGAGTCGTCCCGTCTCCGGCTGATGGTGATATCTATAGCAGAGATTTAATGTATGAGCGTCAGCGCACTAATGTGCAATAGCAAACTCACCTGGGCTTTTCATCACCTCAAATCCGAGCTTCACCGCACTTGCAACGCTGCCCTCAAGCAAGCAGCGCTGTACAGTACAGCGGCTCATCCAGTGAGAGATCTCGATTTCAACCATTTTTCCAATCTCTCGCATAGCGTCACTAACCCTCTCCTGAGCGCAGCCCAGGTGTACGAGCATCCGTGCCATAGCCCTAGACTTGGTTGTATACACTCCCTTCTGGATGACACGGCATGTCTTTGCCCTCTTCTCTAGCCGGCCCTTGAGCCTTGTAATGGCTCTATCGCGTACACCGGCAGCCCGATCAACTCGAGCCTTCAAAGCGCGGATCTTCTTGCGTGCCTTGGTGCGCTTCTCCTTGAGAATGTCGTATTCATCACGAAGCGCCGAGTAGCTCGCCCAAGTTTTCGTCATCTCCGCTTCATAGTGAGCCACCGTAGCCAATGCCCAAGAGGTCACCCGAGCTGCATAGTCATTAGAGTTGAAAGCCCAGTTTATAGCCCAGTTTGCTTGTTGTGTTGCCGAGGATGCAGCTGCAAAAGCACAAGATATAGCCGCATACGTCGTCTGAAGCTCGAGAAAGCTGTTCTTCCTTGAGGCGAGAGTCGTCGAGAGTTCCAGACATCGCTACCAGTTGTGCACATGAGCCCCTCAGTTCTGCGCGAGTTTGGTCTAGAACGCTACGAGTACTAAACAAGTCGGTGTCTTGCATAACAGCATAGCGGCGTGCCTCCTCATTCTGGTCTTGAGCTTGGATGAGTTCATTCTTCATGTCTTGTGCCTGCATAACCACTCGCGTTCATGGCAGTCTTGTAACAATGCGCATTGGTAATCGAAGCTTCCAGCGCAAGACCCAGCTTACGGACATGACTCTCGGAGTCCTCTAGATGACTATGAACAGCCCTCGATCCCTCTTGAAGGCTTAGCAAGTCTGCCTGGTGTTGATCATCGTTGAAGGCTGCAATTTTGCGCAGCTTCTCCTTGGATTCGGCAGCACGGCGCGCACGATTCCGTGCATTGTGGTACCTCCGGCGAAGATCTTCCCCACAGTCCTGAGCACGAGTAAGCTGTGCGTCCTGCTCTTCAATGCGTGCGTTCTGCTCTTCAATCGCGCGCGATTCTGCTCTTCAATGTGTGCATCTTGCGCTACAATATGCACCTCGGACCCATTTGCACTCAGGTGGTCTTGAAGCGGGAATAAGCTCGCGCTGCCCAATGCTCTGGGCAACGGTTCCAGCCGGTAGTTCAAGGGAAGGAGCGGAGTCAGCGGAGGGAGTGGTTGGAAGCTGATGCTTGATAGCAGCAAGTCTTGTACTCTGCTGTTGCTGCGCAGCTGAACGCTTAGTTGACCGCTTTGCACGAGGCATGCTCAGCAGACTGAAGGATGCAGAACAGCGTGGAAGAGTCGATATTTGTGTGGATTAATGAGGAATAATTCTATAAACACCATAAAACTGGTCTGTACATGTCCGAGTTAGTTAAGTCGGGGGTTGCCTGCAAGGCAGAGTAAAATGCGCACCGAACTCTAAATAAGCCTACCCGGCTGCAACTACCATTCCTAACAGCTTGAAATGGCCTCCGGGGTAATTAAAGTGTCATCTAGCATACAGAAGCCAGGCAAGGGGCTGAGATTGAGTGTCTCGAGCAGAAAGGGCGATGTGGACGTGAGCAACCTGGCCGACATGAGTAGACACGACTGCACTTACGATGAGCGCTAAATGAGCAATTTCGCCGAGATACCGCCTTCTTTAGGTACACTTTCCGGTGCGTAGGCTCATTGGAGGAGGACGATGAAGTGAGACGAAGTGTTTTGGATGATGGTGCGCACCCGTAGCAGCAGAAATTGTTTTTGTTGCCTTGCAACAAATGAATCTGACATCAATATCTCCTTGAATATTCGTCCTAATTACATTTCATCACTAGAACAAATAGACACATCTTGTCCCAGTGTACTGAAGACCCAAGCAGAGTCCTACTTGCATGGGACAGCTATAGAAGTGTACCTAAAGACGAGCACTTCACGGCGAGCACTCAAGATTGATGGGCTACCCATATCTGGACGGTCTCAAGGTTTCGCGCAGCAATTACTCGGAATTCTTTCCACGTGCTCGTGACAAGGGGACATCAGAACGCTCCACACGACATTCGTGGGAGAAAACTGTCGTCGCAGGGGATTGCGCAGGGTCACTAAGATGTGTGCAAGTTATCAGTGTTGAGTCAGATAGACGCCGTAAGCGCTCTGCTCACATCTTCTCTATTGTTCTACCAGGTTCTGCCATGACGATCCCTATTGTCTATTGTCCTGGTACCTATTTGTGTCTGTTTATAGTACAGCCACCCTGTATTGTATATAAGGCAGCTCTCTGTGTCATACTTTAATAAGACTCTTTCAACTCTCAACCCACTAACGTGTGTATCAACCAACCTACAGGTGAGTAACCATCCTAGCTTCCTCTAGGCCTTGGTAGGAGTGTATGCCGCTGTATGTGCTGCACTTCTGCAATTAGTATAGGCATTTGAACTTAGTGCATAGTCAAAGCTTACGAGTGGGTGTGCAGAATGGTAGAGCTGCACATGCCTTATATGCACATGCAGCTAGCTGTTGAGTCAGCACAACCAAAACAGCGCTGGCTGCGCACTGACTTAGGATCTAAGACATTATTAGTGAGTTGTCATATCCTACCCTGAAGTGTTACTCTACGTGACGGCTGCACCCTGCACGCCATAGGTCTTAGGACGCCAGCAATGACAGACTCTAGTCATGCTCTGAGCTCCACGCTGTATGCTGTCTATTCGAGATTCATAGTGCGGCGCTTCAACGGTGATGTAAGCCCTCAATACAGATCTATTAGCACCGGAGCTCATGCGGTTCGTCCCGCGCTTCGTTAACAATATCAGATTTCAAAAAAAAAAAAAAAAAAGATGTAAGCCCTCATACGAATTCCTGCATCTCAGAGCCAGCTTTTCTAACCCGGGGATCGCAGTCTTACCCCAATCTTACCACTCTTTTTTGCACGACGCGCCTACTTCCGGACAATCCTATATTACGCTTCACAGTCTCCTATGCCTCTCCTTCCCTTATCTCCGCGTCTTCTGACTCGAAAATTCCGGGTATGCGCCGCGAGTCGTTTATGATTTCATTCAAAGGCATTCAACAATATTCGAAGCAACGGTTCATTTTTCTTACTCCCGACAGGAGCTACGTCTAGAGGCACTGTATGCCCTGATATATGGGACTGCCACCTGGATAGACCCCGAGACTCCTGAATCACTTTGGGGTCAACCGACCACACAAGATGTCGTGGACGATACGAACCCAGTCCCGCCGGACCACGAGATGCCTTGGTGGGGCCCATTCTACCGATTTTCCTTCTCGCGCTAGCCGACGAACCCACAATCTACTCGATGGCAATCGCGCAAGGGCTCTCCGGAAGCTCGTTACAAATGCACTGGTCTGGCGGTGCACTTCTTTGAGGAGCCTGAGCCCTGGCCTGCGGTGGATGCAGGTTTATATGGCTGTGCGCTGGATTTCGTGTTCTTTTCGCCCGACCCCTACATGCAGGAGTTGCGGTTTGCAAGCGGGGCCGCGGTGCGCGTGTTGACGGATTTCTCCCAATTCATGGTGTGTTTATATACAGGCGGACCGGCTTATGCGATGATTAACAATCTTACGATGACCCAGGACTCGTTGACAGATAACCTGAGAGCTTGGAGCGCTTCACGGAAATTCACCTTGCATTCGGGATTTCGTGACTGGGCATGGGTTACGCAACATCATATAAAACACTCGGTTAATCCTCACAGGCAATGGCTAAACGAAGATATCCCATACTTGGATGAAATTGTCCCCCGGCCTTCATCTGTGGACGGTTGAGGACTGTGGGCAGTTACAACAGTGCTGAGGTCGAACGGATCCGTCCCGCCATCCGCAACGCACTTTGTCTCGCCCAGGATGAAGACTTGGACGAAGGCGACCCTCATTTGCTGCTGCGTGCGTGGGAGGCCCGGAACAGCCCGATGGTCGGATGCCTTGTGCGACAAGTGGCGACGAAGAACAGGAAGCTCGAAGAGTTCGATTGGTATGTCATCAACGAACGTGAGCGGGACACTGTGCGGTGGAGGTGGCGGATCCTACGGCGGGACGACGGGTCTATCCAGATGGTTGACGGGGCATTGACTTGGTCAGACTGTCCACAAGGCACTCCGCCTCCATTTCCAATCTACGTGGGCCAGGAGCAGGAGTACATCGAGCAGGATGCGGGAGGAGAGTGGTCAAGAGCAAGTGTACCGTGACGCTGTAAGCAATATCATCGTGTAGCCTCTACATGAGGCAAAAGCAGAGCTGTGTACACTTCTTGGATGAGACGGAATGCAGGTCGTATTGGTTGGCATGTACGGTACGTTTGTTGTATAATAAGGTGGAACGCAAGACATCCAGGCCTTCAAGTGAAATGCATATATATGGCACTGTGCGAGCAGGAAACGTTGAGCTCTATGAAGCGACTGACCGGAGACAAATATAATCCTTGGGTGTTTCGCAGAGAGACTGGTCGCTGGGATAGGGCTTGGAGTAGTGTGTTGCTATGAGCTCTAGGCAAGGCGAGAGTGGCTCGTTGGAGGACTAAAGGCGGATGAAGGATCCTGCGCTATCCGCTCCAGTAGGAAACCTATTTGTGACCATTGGCTGTTCGACCTGGTGAGAGTAGAGGTGAACGCATACCTGATAAGCTTCGAAATAGAGGAAGCCCAACGGTGAGTTATATTTGCTTCGCAGTTTGTGGGGAGGTGAAGGCCACGGGGAGTGACGGGAAAGCCAGAGAGAAGATAAGTCACTGGATCCAGGCGGAGTGCAAGCATCGCGCATGGTCGGAATCGTCAGTAGGGTCGAGGTCGAGGTCGGAAATTGGTGGTAGTGTATGGAGGAGATAGCGGTTAAATTGGGCTGTAACTAACAGCAGAGGGTAGTCGACATGCCTGACGGTCGGTTGGTTGGGGACAACGGCGGCGGAGTGAAGAGGCAAGGGGAATGCCGGCCGAGTCGGTCCGTCGAACGGCCTCAGATCGAGCGATGGGCTGTCGGCATCCGGCGCGTCGGGATTGCTTGCTGTTTCCGTCATCGGCCTATCCGGTGCGCCACAAAGTCCTCTGCGGTCTAATTTTTGCCTCGCTGTGCTGCTTGTCTCCGCCCAAATGACTGGACGGAGAGCAAGTTCTTCCCAGCATCCCAATCCCAGCGGTATATCTTCTATGGTCTTCGCGACCTATACGCAAGTCGCGGAACCCAGAACATTCGCTGAGTGTTGAACCTTGCTTCCCCTAGAGCCTATTCAAAGGCTCCAAAGATGTGCAAAACGCCGCTCAATCCTCGTCCGGCTGAAACCGTTACGCCTGGGCTTCGCATATACCTCCCCAAGCCGCCGGAGATGGAGTACTCAAACTCGTTAGCTATCCACAAAGGAAGAGAAAGCCAAGCCCGCCACCGCTCGCGGCAGCCACATGCTTGCAGATTGCCCATCGTGTTGTCTTCGGCCAGATCATATGCGCATATAGCGGGCTTGCAAGGTGTTTGCGAGTCATCCGAACAGGGCTGCAGCATCGTGGTTGCCGCGAACCACATCGGAGGACTTCCATCTGCTAGTTCAAGGAACGGAGACGACTCCCAAGACCGCAACTGTATTGCATCTGTGCAATGTTCTGTTGCTGCCGTGATTCGGCGCACCGTCATTGACAGACTAAGTATGGGTATTTTGCGACGGCGCTCGCTGGGCGAGGCCAGCAAAGTACTATAACCTACGGTGAGTTCCCATGTTCGAAATTCAAGTGACATGACCCTGCATGTCTCCTTGGCATGGCATACCTCGACGAACATTTGTCTTCATACGAGATGATGCTGAAGAATTCTCTTCAGCGTCTCGCCTGGTAGCCGCAGACCGGACAAGCGTCCCATTCATTATCGATATCCTATCGGGGAGGCTCAACGGCAGAGCAACATCTACGCAATCACGCGGATGTTCTCTGAGCTGCGCTTGTGGAGCTACGTCTCGTGTAGAAGCTTCACCTGCGGTGTATTTGCGGGCGTACCAAACCGTGCGATCGAGGGTACATGCATGCTTGCCCTGTGGCGCCATATCGAGTGCTCGAATTCGAGCCCTAATGTCGATAATCAGAGAGAGGCACCGAGCTTGTTTGTGCCCCACTCGCCGGGAGGGTGTTGTCCAGGGCTCGTATTTGCAAACACAACTCACGGAATTTGCTCCCACAGGGCCCTGCCGAAGAACGGCGCTGCTTGCGCCCAGGAAGACAGCGTGGATCGCGTTCCCACTCCGTTTCTGGAGGAGAGAATAGTCGTTATGGGACATGTCCAGCTTTCGCCGCACGTTTTCAGAGTTCGTTAGCTCAAGCGCACAGGTCCGAGACGTTGGCGGCCAGAGCATTCATCACGGACTGGGACGTAAACGGTTGGTCACGACCCTGGACCCCTCTTTCGCGGCCTTCGAAAATCGCTCGATTTGTACGATGGGGCTTTAAAACCGCGACTTCGGCAGCGAGCCTCGTTATTCCTGAAAACTTCTTCGTCTTCCTGTGCTGGAGACAGCTGGCGGGGGCGGACGAGCGTTGCTCAGCAGCTTGCCGACCACGGACGCCGATCTTCCAGCACGCCTCACTCTCGTTCTCTTTTCAAATCTGCACCTTCGTCACCTACCGTCTACGTGTCTTTCCATACCGCTCGCTCTCGCCCACCACGTCCCACCAACGTCCGACCTCTGTCGGCCTCTGCCCACGGCGGCATGTCCACCACCAAAGCGCAGCCCCTCACGATGGATAGCAGTACCAACGCTGCGACGACTCACCTGCCGTATCAGCTGCGCCTACCTGCGTATCGTTCATCGTATTGTGGTCGGTATCATCCATACGGAAGGAAGCCGTCCAGTCGCAAGGTTGATCTAATGGTAAGTCTCGAGATATGTTCCATCTGTTCTTGCGGTTCTAATGGGTCTTACCCTGCAGAAAACGATCGACATGCGATATTGCAATGACAATCAGAGTCGTGCGAGCTTGTCACTGGTAAGTATACGTCCTATATCTTTCTCTATCGTACTATCGTTGCTGACCTGTAGCCTTGTAAAGTCTATGGTGGAGGAAGAGGAAGAGACGGATGACGGAACGGTGGACTCTGGATCCCCGACGGAATCTACTCCAGACAACACGCTTCCCGTCACCAACCCTCGTCCAAAAGCCCTACTCACCAGGCAGACGAGCTTCACTAACCTGATGATCGTGTGTTCTCCCTTGCCAACCTTCATATCGCTTCATGTGCTAACGCCATCGACCAGGCCTTCGCGTTCGCCATGCGCCGCAGCATCCAATTTAGGAAGATGCATGGTTGAGGGCCCTAAGCCACACATCCTACACTTGGTGCATCGCTATTGGCTTGGCCCGCGCCGCTTGTACTGCTATCAATCTTACACGGACTAATCAAGTTGTTTTCGTAGAGTAGAGCGTTCGTTACGTAGTACCCTCCATCACGGAGTCATGAACAAACATAGTTAGGCGACTACAGGGGACTAAGGGCTACTGCTGCTTGGTTCGCCGATCGCGATTGTAGGACGAGGCTCCGAACTCGCCGTTGCAGTGTCGTGAGGTGAGAAGCACATAGATATACCTATCATCACCTGTGTTTGGTTCGTTGTCCTAGACAGGCACTAGATCCCTGGCACCGCTTGGACCTGTAAACATGAGCGTGATACTCAATAAAGATGGGCTTTGGTGCAGGCGAGTTATTCGGTGAGACACCCGTGCACTTGGTTATGCGAGGTTCGGCCGCTGGTTTTGAGGGTCTTGGTGGAGGACTGGGACCTCCTCGCTACAACGATATAATCGTTACATCCACACTTGGCCGCACACAACCGATGCCGGCTGGAACATCGCGAGCATTTTCGCGCTTGAGCTTGGTGCTGATTCGCGTCTTGAACATCTTGTTATTCTGCCTTGCCCTTGACTCTAAGTTTTTGAAGGTGAGCAAAGACCAAGCTAATGAATTATAGCGGCGACAGCGCATATACATAGAAATAATGATAACCATACAGAACAGCAGGATGAAGACAAATCGATAGCATACAGCCATTCAAACCATACGAGCACAGCAGAGCGATTCTTGATGTTGTACAGCAAGTCGAGAGCCTGTTGAAGGTTGCGGATATCAGCATGTCAGGAGCAAGGTATGAAAAAACATGGGGTATGAGGAACGGTGGTTCGGCGGGTATCATAAAATTGTCCTCGAGTCGTACGCTGCACGAAGGTGCACAACCGAGGTCTGTACGGATTAAAGTTAGCATTACCTTACGGAGGAAAGAGATTGAGTACGCACTGACACTGAAGAACTTAGACTGCGACATGACCAGTCACATCAGTACTAGTTGAACTTGAGGCTGCGCCGAAGCTCGTGGATGAGTCGGGGTTGGTCCCGAACAGCACTTCCCAATATTCGGGTTCGGCATGAACGGGGTCGGGGGTTGTGTCGTATTCGTTGTCAGGTATTGGTCAATGTCAGCAATTTGCTCGGGAGTCGGTGATAACAATGACGACCCGACTTCCTGGGCAGTCAACACTCCCGCGAGCTCCTTGGTGGTCCAGTCTAATGTCGGTAGCGGTATGGACTTCAGTGTCGTCGAAGATGGAGCGTTTGGAATCATCTAGAGCAAGCGCATCAGCACCCGATACATAAGAAAGCGTATTGACAAACATACAGGGGCCAGCGATTCATCTTCCTTATGCCATGATAGCAATGCCGACTCCTGATCTGTGAAGTTTGAAACACGGTGAATGGCGGAGTACGTTCAAGTAAGAAGCTACGCACTAGACGGCACCACATTGATATGCTGCGGTGAAGCGGCGATGACACCTCCGTCACATGCGCTGGAAGTCTAAGAACTGATTGAAGTCGATGTCGGGTAACTCAAGCATATTCTCGAGTTCGTTCAGAAAAGAGTCGATCTCAACCGTTGTTTGGATATCGAGAGCAGAATCGGTGCTGGTGGGAAGAGGATTGGAGACAGCTTGTCGCCTGCCAGTAGAAGCACTGGGGCTATTCCTAGGGCGTTTTGATATAATACAACTGTCTGCGTCCGATCGCCTACGCTTCCGCGTCGATTGCTGAACAGATACTGCCACAGGATGAGGTTCAGGCAGGAATAGTCGAGACGGTGCCTCAGCAGGTTTGGACCACCAGTCGAAGTCGGGTGTAACACCGCCTACTAACCACCCCTCGCGTCGACTGCCGTAGGCTGAATCGCACGAGGGATTGGTACCTTCAACGTCGCACGGCTCAAAGGAAGAACCGCTTGCAAGGGCGGAGAAATCAGATTGAGAGCTTAGGAACGATACGATTGACATACCGGAAGCAATCGAGAGGCCCTGTGCCATCACCCGGAGACCGCCAGTCTTCGGGCCACACGACAGTGTCTTCATACGAATATTGCGAACACGATTCAGAGAGCTGGGACTCATCGTCGCTATCCGTGCTCGAGGAGACGAGCGAAGGTAGGCGAATGGGGGCGACATTCGCAGGCGGGAACTGTCGTAGGGTTTGGAGCGAAGTCGTTTCTTGGGTGAGGTAGGAATAGGGAGCGGAGAGGGCATGGGCTCATGACATGCGATTGAAACTTGTCTGCGAGGAAGATCGGCATCGTCTCCTGCTGGATACAGGTTTTCCAACTTGCTTCTCACTGCGGTGAATTCTGCGGCAATTTCGAAGGGGATCTCGGAGTCAGCGACATGTTCAGAGAAAACCTGTCGCGCGGCAGCAACTGTGAGACTGCGGGAGCGCTGGAAATGTGTCTTGCAGAGGGATACCCAACCGATGGCGCGCCTGACGGATTTGAACCAATCATCCATAGTTCGAGGTGCCACGCCAGCCGCTTTGGCAAAGGCTTCCTTCTTTGCAGTAGATGGGTAGGGGTTGTGAATGTTCTTGCACATCCAGCGGTAGGCAGGAAGGATCAACGGCGGAACAGGTGTACGGGAATGGTGTGGATATGCTGGTGGGTGTGCTTTCGATAGGTTGGCAACTGGACCGCGCTGGACGCGCTCCTCAGACACGGCGCTTTCGGTGATATCGTGAATGGTTAATCGCGAAAAGACGTCGTCGAGGTCTTCCAGGAGGGCGCTCGTCATGCGGTTCGTTTCTTCATGTAGTTCCGCGAAGTTTTCGCCCAGAATCGCAATGCGGGAGGCCACAGCATGGGCTATCTGGACATCGGAGTCCTCCACAATATCTTGTTGAAGAGCAAGTTCGAAATCATTGCTCCACTCGGCCCATTGGATGGCGAAGGCATCCAATGCAGCAGGTCCAGCGATGGTCGCAGTGAGAAACTCGTCCTCCGCGTTCAGGGCGCGCTCTCGTAGTGAAGCGACAGGAGCCATCAGTGAAAGGATGACCGGAGGATGACCGATGACCTGAGAGGAGTCGGAAGGATAGCTAGTGCGCCCAAGTCCAACGGGAGTATATAGGGAATGCACAGTGGACGTTGGACAAAGGACAAAGGGGTTTGTTTACCTACGGACATGCCGTGGGAGTGTGGTGCCGCCGAAGTGGTAATAGATTGGGACAAATTAACATATTGGGGACGTTATTTAGATTTATTTGGCCATCTCTAGTGTAAACATATGCGCAATTTACTCACAATCCGCGTCGCACGGTCAATAAGAGATCAAGATTCCACGATGCACGTTTGAACAATGAACAATGTCGCTTGTTGAACCACCTTCCCACGGCTACTTGACTCAAGTCACTCAACTACTGAGCTATTCACGGTGGCGGCACTTTCGACCTTCCTCTAACCTCAGATGGCCAACACTTACCTCGTCCTCCAACGGATATCCTCCTCCGCTCACTCTATGTTGGCGCACACAGGCACAGATGCTTCACAGTACAGCGCTTCAACCTCCACCGCGAACTTGACGCATACCTCATACAATCTCCCTCGACCGGAACCTATCACCTCTGTCTTCATCTCACGAGGCTTTCCTCCGAAAGCAGCAGAAAAGATAGCGAATCTTGAGATGAAAGGTGCTGCACGGCTTCATCGAGACCATCAGGATGCCCTAGCATCGGGCGTACGTGCCTACTCCAGTTCACCTGAGCATCTCGAGTCCGTATTTCGGCTCATCGGCACTCGCTATCATCGAGCTTTGGACGAAGCCCGTCGGACCTTTCTGGAAATCCTCGAGAATAGTCCGATTCATCAACAGAGAACTCGGACCCAGTGTGCCGAATCCGACTTGGAGAAACGTACTGTCTTCAACCAGGTACGTACTGCGCTGTTCATCTGACAGTGCACCATCTTTAACACTTTTGCAGTCCGCGTTACCATTGCTTGAAGATGCGTTCCTTCTGAATGCCTATCCCTCTCGAGAGGACAAGACACGACTCGCACATGATACTGCGATGAATCTTCGACAAATCCAAGTTTGGGTCAGTATGAAATCTTCTGTTAGCAGCAAACGTCTCATGCTGTATTAGTTTCAAAATCGACGTAGTCGCTCGAAGAAAGACGGGCAGGCAATGAAGAAGGATAGTTTTGTGCACGGTGGAAAGCAGGGGGCTGGTGCAATTTGTCTAGTTGACAACACGAATTCCCAGCCTCAGCTGAAGCGGCCTCTGGTCGATATCAAGGCTGCATCCGTGAGTATGATTCACAACCATACTTCCCTATCTTTTTTAATATAAAATTGTTATCAGATAAATGCGTCCAGTGCTGGTTCTTCCGCCCTCGTCGCAAAACAGGCCCCACCTCATGCCTTTCCCGCCATATATCCACCGCTATGCGAGTATGAGCCGTTTCCTGTGACGGACGGCCCCTGCGCTTCGATTCTCCCTGGCCTCGGACGGCTAACTCTCGCGTCATCGAACATGTCCCTTCAGACGCGGATGTCGAGGCTTTATCAAGGTCACTCTCAACCATGACTATTAACGATGCTTCTGCGCCTCCCAAACCAACCTCCCGGCTGCGACAGTCACAGCGTAAGGAACGCTCTACTCACCAAGCGTCTTCAGTCGGTTTCGCTATCACACCTCCTGGTGCTCCTTTACCATCCCTCATACGCACTACGGTCACTATCCTCTCTCAAGCACAGGCCACCTCCTCACCTACCGGACCACGTTCCTTGCCTGTTCATCACGTGTCTATCCTCGATGAACCCCACGTGGCGGAAGACTACGTTGGCAAGTCTGCCCATTCGCTTCGTCGACTTGCGCGACGAAAAATCTCTGAGTCTCCCCGACGCTCTCCGAACTCAGTGTCTATACCTATTCGCAGTCATCCTTACGCGTCTTCCGCCAAGCGTCTGGGCCCAGCATCCCGGTCGCCATCCATGAGCTCTGTCTCTTCGGTTCAGTCGGAAGGAAGCTCCACCTCAACGTGTGACTCGTCGACAATTGATACACCGTTGTTAACGCCTACAACGCTTCCCATCGAACTTCCACTAACGGAGCCTTTTTCGCATGCACTCAAAACCAACGGCCTAGCATATACGGAAGACCTCGTGAGCTCGCCCTCTAAATGGGACAACCCCTGCATAAGAAGAAGTGGACCTTATTTCCGCTCTTTCTCCCCTGTCATGAGTGTCGGGTGAGCTTCATATCTCTTGCGCCGTTTGCCCTTCGCTCTTCGTCTTCTACAGTGCTATGACACATGTGTAAGGTTTTTTTCATAGTCGCGCTCAAGGCCTGCTCCCTATCCTCATCTTTGCGGTCATATTCTTATTGTTTATTTATTGTACCTATCTCATGTATTGTATGCTGTGACTCAAGCTAAAGCGCATGCGCCATACTACTACCTGTTTTACCAGAGGCACGCATGGCCACCCAAGCTCTCAAGCTCTCAAGACCAGGTTCAAAATGACATCTGATTTGATGCTCGACGTCTGCGAGGTCTGAGATCTGAATGTACACGCGACGTGGCGATTCCAATTTGCGCGACATTGAGCAGAAAACTGTTTCGATCTGCGACCTCCAAGTGACAAGATTTGGTGCCATGGACACTCGAACCAGCACACCAGCTTCCCTAACCTCAAAGCATGCGATCGCGAAAGGTATATCTCACATATTTTTTCTCCTTGGTTTCCTAGCGACAATACTAACGCAATGAGTCTGCAGTAAGAGTCGGCCACGGGATATCGCATCGTCGGCCAAAACTTGACTACAACTGTCAAGAAAGCGCATTCGGATTACTCCTCAAATCTTTCAATGTCTACCAGACAATGACACTTCATCCTCTATTTTCCATCTACCAACCTCAGCCATCGCTGTCGAGTCACCCTTCTCCATCTCCGGAGCCTGTAGCACCACGCTCACCATCTTCCACGGGTCCTTTCCTCCGCCATACTTCAATATCTCGCTCTTGTACCTTTCGCCCGTCTCCCGGCTGAGTGGGTCATGAGCGAATAGCTGGCGCCAAACTCGCGAAGCGATTGCCCGGTCGAAGAGGTACGAATAGTACGTTGCCCCATATCCAAAAAGATGGCCGAACTGTGTCTGCCATGATGTCCCAGGTACGTAGGGTACGAGACCTCTGGTGCCGTACAATTTGGCCAGGGCAGAGGTGGAGTCGAAGTCCGACGATAAGACAGCTGGTGAGTGGTAGGTTTGATCAAGGGCAGCTAAAAGGATCTGCGTATGTGTGTCAATAGAGCGACAGGGATCCTCGTGATGGTTCCCTGATTGCGCGACTGGCATGTTTCCTTCAAGGTCAAACAACGACAGCACGGTGGGCGACGTGAGGAAGTGCTCCATCAGAATTGAAGGTAATTCGACAAAGTCCGTCGCACACCGTGTCCCGGAAACGTTCTGGTACTCCGTCCGACCAACCATCGCTACAGTGCGATGAGCCGCGTTTCCATTTGAAGGCCAAGAGCCACTCACAATGCATTGCGTGTCCCATCTCGTGAAAGAGGGTCAGAACCTCGTGCCACGCTAAAATGGTAGGACCATTACGGACTGTTGGGCGAGCGAACTCGCAAACCAACACCACGACGGGCAGCTGAAAGACTCCTTCCGCCCCGGGTATCTGTGACCGGCGTGCTTCCGCAAATTCGTCAGACAGCTGAACCATGTCCAGAACATCGCTGCCCTCTATGCCGTCAAGATCCTGATGTGGATCATCCCCATCCGTTCGCCGCGAACAGCGAACAGTGTAATGCGCTGCGCCACTAGGCTTCCCTCTCCGCGAGAAGAGGTCAGCGTATATCCAGCCTATGACCCCTAACCGCTCGTCCACCACTTCGAGCTTCCGTACATCCGAGTGCCAGACTTCGCCAGGGGCGGCACTCGTCAGGCGAAGAGTGATGCCGTAGAGGTTGCGGAAGAGGCGGGATAGACCCATGAAGACAGTCCCCAAGGTAAGCGGCGGGAGTGCCACCGGTGGCGAAGGCGGCTCAGGAGGACAATAGTAGTCCCTATCCCATGCCTGTATTGTAGGATACGGAGGCGTATTGAGATGGCTTTGCTTCCGTTCGCTGAGAGTTCGTAAAGCTCGTCTCGCATGTGGACTGGTATGATCCATGAGTGCGTTCAGAAAATGTGAGACGTTTTCTACAGGACGTAAGCAAGAAATCCGGGTTAAGTGCGTAACTGTAACGGACATACCCGGCGACTTGGCCATCTTGTCCTCTAACGTCATGTGCGCAAAGCTTGGCCTCCCAACCAAGCGGGCCAGCTCGCCACGGGCGTGTAGGAGGCTCTCCAGAATCTGTATTTGTTCCGGTGTACTGGAGTTCGCGGCCATGTAGACTTTACGCCTAGGTTCCTCTTTGGGTGCGGAGTGCATGATCATCTGCGCCTGCAACGATCCGGGGTACACCACAAGGTCCCGTTGAGTAAACTGTGCTTGTAGTCGTAGTCGTGTGCCCATGGTTTTGTCTTTTAGACCGGCAAGTTCGAAAGGCTTAATCACTGCAGGAGGGCGTGCAGCGGAGGTCTCGTTCAAAAATTGCCGGCCGAGGTGAATGATGTCAGAAGACAACGAAACAAAGTTGGCCCGTTGGTCTGGTGGTAGGTCAACGCCGGACTTCTCAAAGTCCCTCCAAAAGATGAGAGCGGTCTCGCGTGCCTCCGGTCCTAGCGAGTTGTATATTTCGGGATCGGATATAACGGCTCGTAGAACCTAATAAGAGAAGTTACATGCAGCACTACAATGCTATGCACATTATTACGCACATGATGTAGGTCTACATTGGTGTTCAGGACGTTCATGGCCTCGCACATCCTCTCGTACACATGCTCGGCAACCTCCACCCAAGCCGGGTCCGGATGGGCATTCCTAAGCAGCTCTGCCAGGTCTATAACGCCGCATAGTGTGTCACTGAGTCTGTCAAGGTGTTTGACGACCTGGAATAGCTCCTGCCTAGACTCTCTGGACTTCGCGATCCGACGAGTGAGCAGTTCTACTCTGCAAAGAGTAGAATCCGTGAGGTTGACGAGCGACATGGGTGACGTGAGAAAACCATGGCCAAAGAGACCAGTATGTGCAACTCCCGACGGCTTGTGAGAGGGGTGGGGAATGTCGAAGTCTGTTATGATATCCACATCGTCACTGGTAGCCGGTGCAGGGGTGCTGAGTGTCGTGGCAGGCCGTGACCCGCGTGGAAATGTCTCCTTCTTCGCGCATAGACATCCGCGGAAACGAAAGGGCGGTCGCTTGGATTTCGAGAGCACATGCCGTGCGGTATGTGCGAGCATAAAGCTGGAGGGACCGGGTGAGAGTCCTGTGCAAGCAGCACGCCGGGCGCCTCCACTTTGCGAAATCATGCATCATGGGCATCATGGGCGACAAATGCCTGATTGGGTACCTTCTAAGTTCTGAGTCGATCCAATCACAAGCCGCGAAACTGCAGACAATGCAAAGTGCAGGCAACTGGGCGCATGTGCGAAGGGGCAGTTCCGTACGGACTGATAGCGAGGTCTAACCAGACGAATGTGTAGGCTGTCTAGCTGAGAAATACAATAAGTCATTAGAATAGCGGGTATGTAGTGGTGCGAATGAGTGCGACATGCAAAACAGTTTGAGTGCAATGACAGGATAGCGAGGAAAGGTAAGCGCGAAATGCCTCTATGACTCGTCCATGCTAGGCGAAGGTGACGTGCTAGGTCCTAAGCTCCTATCATATAACTCTCCACCCGTTTGTCCGTCAACGGAAGACGCATCATCCGTCATCGAGGAGCCTATACCATTCTGGTGTCCGTTTCCCACTGCGACGGCATCCGACATCGCATAGTCAGCGTTGCCATTCGTCCCCGCTGCAGCCGCATTGACGGGTTCAACAGCGTAGACCCAGAACTTGCTCCTCTTCTTGCCCGCGACGGCTTCCACGACTGTCTCGCTGGGCTTGATAGCTGCGGCACCGTTGACCTTGACCTTGAGTCCGTTGGTTCGGGTGGGTGGTGGTCCTACAGAGACGTCAAGGGAGCTTGCTACACTATCGTCCGTTCGTGCGCGTTTCGGCGGCGGACCGTCCTGCGGTTCGGCGGCGGTACCCAGCCTGGCGGACCGCCGTTCACCTCGCCATTCCGGCCACTCGTCACCAGATCTGCTATTTGAGTTGTTTGCGGCGGACGTCCTTGTTGACCGTCGAGTGCCAGCTCGGCGATGACTCGAAGAACCACCGTCTTCGTTCTCTTCGTCCAATTCGAATTGGTCATCGTCTTCATGCTCATCCTGGTATTTGTATTCGTCCTGGTCGTCCTACAATGAGGTAGTTCAGTACCACGGGTATCTGCGAAACGGCAATAGTGCGACCATTACCTCTTCAGTCGGGTCGTTCAGGTACGCATAATCTGGGCGCGTGGTTTTTCGCCTCGTTCGAGTCTCCCGCAGCTCGGCCTGCGCAATTAGCATGTTGCGCTGAGCAATTTTCTTTGTGCGCGTTGGATACGCTAAAGAGTTGGCTTATCAGCGTGCTTTCTTCGGCGAGATACCTAAGCAGGAATTCCTGGCTTCAGCTTACCGCTATCTCAGCGTCGATGACAGGTATACGCTCTTCTAGGGTCTGGATAAGGGCGACGTGCATTGTGTCCAGCTTCGAATGTCTTTGTCCTGCTTTAGATTCAGGTGGAGCGGTGTCTTTGAGCTTCTCAATTAATGCCGCATATTCTTCCCGAGTGGACGATACGGCCTGGAACGTCGACGTAATCTTCCAAGGGTTAGTGGATGAATACACCCGCGGTGAATCTATAAAGGGATTACGGCATGGTCAGCCGCCGTTTGCGAGCATGAAAGCATGATGAAGTCCGCAATATGCCGAAGGTGAGTTTTACAACATTTCAGGTGGTATGGCAAATATGCGCAAATACGGTACGGCAACGACACGCAAATTTCGAGGAGTACGCGCACGCACCATCAATCATCCAATACCTCTTGCGCTGGGCATCTTGGCCTAATGGTATGAATTGGAGATTCTCTTGACTTTGAGGGTCGCTGGGTGGAGGACGAGACGGGGTAGTTTCCGCCTTCTTGTGCTTGTTGTGGACGACGCCCCACGCGCGATCGATAGTCCTCTTGACATCCGTGCTGAAGCACAGTTGGAATTCGACTAACTGACGCAAAACCTTGAGCTACATGTGGGCGTAGTAGAATAAGCACAGAAGGCCGCTATCAGACGGGTGAATTCGCACCTTGATATCCCAATCTGCGCCCCAGAAGCCCTTCTCGAAAGCAGGTAAAGGATCCACGTTTGCTTGTCGTTCCTCATTCCAGAACACTCCTCTTTCATTCGACTTCAGGAGCTCTTGCATAAGACTGGATATGGTTGCTGAAATCACGTCCGAACTACGGCGGATGGCATCGCAACGAGGTCACAGCATGTCCACAAGTCGCATAGACATGCACTTACCTCAAGTTACGCGTTTGCGGTCGCAGGTTTGCCACGAATCGCGAAAGTATATGGACCATGATGGGCTCTACGTCCTCATTCATCAAAGCCTCCTCGAAACTGCATACCAAAATGTACGTCAGAGGGTCGTTAGGATCCAAAAGGCATGATACGGACGTACTCCATGGGTGTGTTCAGTCCCTCAGTCTTGCTTCGAAGCTGCGTGAACCTGCAAATGAATGCATACACGAAGGCTGACTCCCATCTGTCCTTGGGATGTGTCGCGTTTGACGGCGGACATATGTGCCCTTTGATATCGCCAGTCTCGTCTGAAGGAGCTGGCTTCATGTCGTGGATGGGCAGAGTGGCATGAAAGGAAGAAGCAAGTGAAGCGGTCACGCCTTAAATTATTCCGACACATACTTGTTCCGTCACCTCGAACAAATACAAGACAAACAACTCCCGTGTTGAACACGTTGTTTACATCTCTCTAAACTTAATAAAAGCTATTTTCGCGCGCACGGGCCTCTACCACACGACCCTGAGCGAGATGGCACTAGGGGAGCCTTACTGTACGCTCCACAAGCGGGAAGTCGTAACAACAGGGTAGCATTGCAAAGAGTACGGAGAATACAACGATAATATGGAATGTTAGCCAGGTCCAACCTATTCGTAGTCAGTATGAGACACCCAGCAAGCGACATTGTAAAGTATACCTTGGGGATGTCGTGGTGCTCGCTGAGAGTCTCGAGTTTGTTATTGAACTCGCTGACCCTGTCCTTGTGGGTCTTAGCAGCCAGCTTCGTGACCTTCTCGGCCAGCTAAACAAGGCGTAAGGCTCAGGAGAACAGTTAGACAGATAAATCACGTACCCTCTTGCGCTGTACGTCCTCGAAGCGCTTCTCGGCAGCGGTCTTCCTGTCACTGCTGCCCGCTAACGCAGGAGATGCTCTGCTGCTCCCCGCAGGCGAAGCTTTTGTCCTCTCTTCTTCCTTCATGAGATCCTCCAGCTCCTTCAACTTCTGACTCTCCGCGCTCTCATCCTTCTCCTTGGCTTTCGTCTTCGATTTCTTCTTCCTGAAAGCAATAATGAATGACAATATACGAGTATATGCACATAGACTCACTTCTTCACGATACCACCCTCGGCGACGCCTCCCTTGAGCTTGAGAGAGCCGCCGGGGCGAAAGTCATAATCTGACATCGCCCCGCAACACTGCAGATGAGAGTTGAGGTGAAAGGTGAACCTGTCACGACGTCACGGGCATGCCCGCACTCGGCCGTCACGTCGCTCGCTGCCGCATAGACGCCAAGCACGGGGAACAGACGCGCTGAGACTCCTGGCAAAGTGCTCGCTCTGCTGCGTCCACCATCGCAGTCCAGGGTCAGTTCTCGGAGTCTCCGCTTCCTCTCTGCCTCATCTCGACCGCCTCTTGTACTGCAAGGATATACCGCTGCTGTATACCATGGCCGTACTCTCAACTTCGCCGCTGCAACTAGTAGCATCCATACCGCCTGTTACGCGTGCGTTCACGGCCGCCACCATCTTCACCTCCGTACTCTTTTACTGGCTCTGGTGGACGGGAGACGAAAATTTCTCAGCACCATACCTTGTTCTGGTGCCTGGGTCCAGTATATTCTACCCTTGGACTTTTGTAACGTCCGCTCTAGTGGAGACGAGCGTGATCGAGGTGAGCTCACAACAGTATCATTAAGAGCACAGTGCTGACCCCTCCCGAAGCTGCTGTTCACACTGCTCACCATACCAGCTTCTCTAAGATACCTGGAACGTCTCTGGGGCGCTGTGGAGACGCTGAAATTCATTGTGGTCACCGTGACTGTGTCAAACATCATCGCTTTCGCCCTAAACTGGATTGAATACTTTGTGTTGAGGAGCCCCGTATTCTTGTAAGTGTAATACTCAAGCGTCTGATCACTGACTAAGACAATGGTCTTTCTGAACAGGTATGGCCAGTGGTATCATGGCCAAATGGCTTTGCAAATCGGAGTTCTCGTGGCGTTCACCCAAATCATCCCGGAACACCAAGTGCAGCTATTCGGTGTACTGAAAGCTCGCGTCAAGGTTAGTAGGATGTTTAACCTCCCATGAGCTGCCTCATCTGACAGGCAGTTCGCGTGGCGCAGACTCTGCCCATGGCGTACGTAACAGTGTCGACTGTTATGTGTTTAATCGGCTTCCAGTGTCCTTGGATCATCATACAATTTGGGTGGCTGTTCAGCTGGGTCTGGCTGCGGTTCTACAAGAAGAATTCAGACACTGTCGGCGGAGGCCCTACATACGGAGACAGGAGCGAGACCTTCGCCCTGGTTTCTTGGTTCCCGCCCTTCATCCAGTGAGTTCCAGCAGCTTCAGCTTAAACTCTGTATAATGCTGAGCAAATTGTTGCTGAAAGCACGCCGATTACCTGGCTCGGCAATACTGTGCATGGTTTGGCTTCAAAGTTCCATTTGATCCCTCTTGGCACCTCCGATATAGAAGCACAAGGTTACGCTCAAGTTCCTGGTGGAGCTCGCGCCGAGGCTGAGCGCAGAAGGTAAGAGACCACAACGGCCTACTGATTTTCTCAGTCTAACAATTGGCAGGGCTATGGCCTTGAAAGCACTCGATCAACGCCTTGCAGGTGGCTCAGCTTCACCTGCTACACGACAGCCAAACACATCTGTCTCGAGTACATCGCGACCCGCCATACCACCTAATGGTGATGATTCGCAGTCCACAGAAGATGCCGACATTGGTGAAGCCGCAGCAAAGGCGTAAGAGGATGGCGAAGTAGTGAAGTTGGGAATCGGACACGCATGCCGCATGGTTTCAATACTTTCATGCTGCATCTCGCACGGAAATACTGTAGAAGACGTATAGCACTAATGATGGGATATAAAGCCGTACAAAATGTTTGACTACACCTGCTGTTGTAGTGCACCATGAACCTGGCGCGCTTACTGTCTGTCTGTCCTCCTTTCCCCTAAACGCCACGTGGCTGCACCCGCCCGACCATCCCGTCAAGCACTGTCACTGTGCCACCATTTCATTCACTACTTACTTTACAATATCTGGATTCGCGACGCCAGCATCTCCTCCAACCAGCACAGGGCTGTTTGGTATGGCAAGGCGGCCGTCTACGGTTTCCCTATCGTCCGTTGGGTCGGGAACGGGTCTATCGAAACTAGCTCAGCTTCCTCCATTACCGGCCTCCTTCTCGCGTAGCTCGAGGGCATTACCAAACGGCTCTCCAGCCGTTAGTCGATCGGTATCTTACAATATCCAGGTGGAAATACCGGGGGCCAGTGCGGAGTGGGATCCCGATGAGTTGTTCGCGAAGCATAGTGTAGCGGAAGTGAGGGTGATTCAACAACGTCTGAGGTGCGTCTGGTGTGTTGCGTATATTGTATGATTGTATTGAATAGCAAGCATATAGGTCCGATGCAGATGCTAAACAAGAAGAGCTTCGCCTCATGGTTGGGTGCGTAGAAAGCCGTTGAGACCTACCGTATGCTCAACTGCAGCATGAAAGCGCAGGGAACGCTATCGAGACCTCCTCCAGGCATCAACCTCTATAATATCTATTGCTCAATCCTCAAACCATGTCACTCAGGCTCTGCACGAGATGAGGAGCATAACCTCGTCAGTAGAGACAAGGGAGAGTCTCAATCTATCCGGTACTGGGCAAGGAGGTGCGTGTATGCGTAACAAGCATTGATGGTCTAAACCCACAGTGTAATCCATTCCACTATAGATACTCAGCTTCACACTATGCAGTCACTTGCAGCACACCTGAAGCTCTTGCTTGACTCTCCCGAGCATCTCTGGAGGCTAATGGAGAAGAGGCTATACTTGCATGCCGCGTGGCTGTTCTTGCTTTCTCGGGTTGTCCATAGATCGCTGCTACGAACTGAAGACGAGGAGGAGGAGGAAGGCTGGGCAGTTCTAGGGATGGAAATTCCTGTGGGTCTTGTCGCGGTATGCAGATATACAGCGTGCTGATACACGACGCAGGAACAATTTCCCCTCATTCAACGTCAGTGGGACGCTATCTCACAATTTCGCTCTCAAATCACGCATAAGGCAACTTTATCGCTCCGGGAGTCTGGATTGTCGTCTCCAGTGAGTACACAGAGTGATAATCCGAGTGCCAACTAACTCATCATCCAGGAAGTATGTGCTGTCTTGCTCGCGCTACACATGCTGGAGTCTAGGCCATTTCCAGAGACTTTGAACATCTTCCTTACTCAGCGGACCAAGTGCCTGTCGACAGCCCTAGGACGGTCAAAGGAACGGTTTGTGAATGGCAACGGCAGTGCTCGCGAGCTGTCGCGTACTCGTTCACCAAAGTCCGAAAACTGCTCCAGGAAAACGACCTTGCGCGACGTGCGTAACAAGCTCAAAACTGTTCTGGAGATTGTTTGCAGGACATTGGGCTCAGCGAGAACCATTTTCGTCGGGGAAGCTGAAAACCCGCCGCTCATGCAGCGGGTACTCGAACATATCCAGACTCCCAGAGGCGACGCGGCTGACGACCTTCCGCTGGACGTTCGCATCACTAGCCAGTCTCTACTGTCGAGTCTACCTTCGTCCAATCATTTCCTTCTCCTGCCGAGTAACATCAAGCAGTATAAACCCTACGTCGGCGACTCCCTATCGAACCCCATGAGGGAATCCCAGTTCTCGGATAATCTGGCAGACTGGTTCGAAGCCGCCATGAAGAACATTAGTACGGCCATGTCTTCGTGGTTCGCAGACCTGAATAATATCCGCGAGCTATGGGAAACTCGCTCCTGGTGTCGGCAATGGCTTCATAACCATCCGGGTACCCTTCAGGATGAGAAGGCCATGATTTATGCCTCAATGGACTCCATATGTCGGTCGAAAGCTGTCACAGTGTGGAAGTTGGCCTTGTCAACCATCGACACTGCTTTCGAACAGCATCTGGAGACAGCTCTATCGGAGCTTAGACAAGCGGGAAAGAGTGCTCTTGGTATGTAACCTGATTTTGTGGACGTTTCTCGCACATGTATTCACATTGTCGGTCAGATGCCCAACCCGTACGTTACCTCCTACAAGCGCCTCCCATCGCGACGGCCTCATCGAGCGGGCTGAACAGTTCCATACCCATCCAAAACTTCAGCAAAGTGATGCAGCAGCAGATCATTGGTCGTACACCGTTATTGCAAGATGTCTTGACAACAGTCGAGAGCCGTGTGCAAGCATTGCGAGACGATCTGGATACCATGCGCGGACAGGATGAAGATACCCAGTAAGCCGTTGACTATTCTGGCCGTCGACAACGCGACCAAGCTTATGCGACCTTCTCAGAACCCTGGCGGTACAGCTAGTAGATGACTACCACACGGACGCGGAAGCTATGTGTAAAAACTATCTGCAGAACACTTCAATCTGCTTTGGACGCTCTAGACGGCATATCAGGTGCGTCTGCTGTTAGTTCAATAGTCTTTATCTTACAGTCTCGACAGAAACCAATCTACAACCTATGGTTTTCATAGCGCGGTTAGCCAGCGAGCTATCGTCTTCTTCGCGCCTGATGACCAGCATAGGCTGTAGCCCTAGCGTCTCAGACGGTAGGTAACTATCGTGCTTCTTCGACGTCTCGCTAACAGCTCTACGCTAGACTTCCGTGATCGACTAAAAACCATATCACAAGACGTGCGGGAGCGGTGGCGAAGTCATGTCGTCCAGACGACTCTAGGCTGCTATTGGACCAACGTCTATGACCACATGAAGACGAACTCGCAAAGTACAGGTGACAATGCTTCCAGTCCAGAAATTGCTCGGGCTTACGACGGGACAGCACCAGGCAGCGGCTCACCTCAACCCTCAAATGCTTTCATCAACAGCTTACTCTTCTTGTCTACTAGTATCCAGCAACTAGGCGTCTCCGTTGACTCGGCCAACTTGGGCGGAAGAACGCAAAGGCTCCTCAAATTGTTCGCTTCGCAGTTGCTCCAGAGGCTACGAGAAGATTCTGATGCCTCAAGTAAACGTGGCACTGAAATCGCGAACGACCTGGTGTTCTTGCATTTAGTGCTCACGGCATGGAGCTCGGAAGATTGTGTCGAGGACGATACAGCTCTCTCGATTCGGGACGCTGCGTGTCGCGCACTTGCAGAGGTAAGTGAATGTAATCAACTCAAGAATGTCGAAATTAACGTATAAGCAGCCGGGGCAGTTCGACAGTGTCCGAGATGCATTGTCCGGCCATCTCACCCGAATGCAGCTTCTCCTCGGTGTGCTACTCCCATCTGAACCCGTGTCCGCCAACAAGCAAGTTTCTCGTCTAAAACATGACTCGCCTTCCTTGGAACCACAGTTCCAATCAGCTGTAGAGCTGATGAAGCCGTCGGCTCGCTTTGGATTGTTGTTGGTTGGGTCATCCCTGCCGCGATAAATATATCGTTTCCCACCTTCCCGCGATTACATGAACAAGCAAAATAAGCAAGACTGCGCGCCCGTCAAGGTGTGTCATTGTTTCATCTCTGAACGTCTCGATCAGGGGCACGTTTGATTGCATCGTATTTCTGCCTGATGAGCTACAGTGCCTCGTCGATCCCGCGACGTGCTGTTGGTTATTCGGTCTATCCTGCCCAGTCCGAACCCTGAAAGCGGGGATCGCAAGCAAAAGCTGTGATTGTGAAAATGGACGAACGTTGGCTGCATCAATCTCGGGATCATTCTAGTCCTTTGCCCGCACTTATAAGTTGAAGGATCCGTCACATCATTCCCACCTTCTGTGAGGCTGGTCCCACTGGATATTCGGGCTCTGGCAGCCAACCTGTTCCAGCCAACCATGAGAGCAGGTCAGTCACAACCCTGTGCTCCAGGACGTGGCGCTCAAAGCTTTACAGCCAGGGGCGACGGCCCGTCTTGGGACGACACACCGGACATGAGCCACTTGCGCACACCATATCTTGTGTTGTATGTCGCCGGCGGTCATGTCGGTTTGCCCATCCTCGTCATGATATTTATTGCTTCGAGTCGAGTACACCGACCTCTGAGTGTTATCAATTTCTGCATAACATGGATCATCTACTCGATATCGTACTCGTTGGTGTGAGTGTTCCCGAACATGCCTCCCCGACGCCGAACTCACTGCAAATGTCGTGGTCGTTAGCATGTATACTGGCCATAGTGCCGGTAGCTCTCCTCCGTTCAAGCTGTGCTTAACACAGGCTGCCATGGTGCATGGCACCCCGCCGATGTAGGCGGCTTGACGTTTCTGTCAAGTGGCCGAAGCTGATCTAACTGTTGTGCAGGGCGGCCGTCGCGGGGCTCGGACTGGTGCTCCAGGTATGCTAGTACTTCATTGGTTTTATGTCTTGTGACCCGGGGTTGATGGGGAGAACACAGGCCTACAGCGCGTTTCAGCTACCTTGGCAGTACAGATGGACTGCGTGGTTGTCAAAAATTCCACATTGGATGTTCGTCTGCATGGTATGTCTGTTCCGAGTTCGAGCGGGCGATGAAGGCCACCATCTCATCGTCGTCAGATTGTGTTGCCACCGTACTTGGTTTTCATCGCCTTCGCAGTAGCTGCGGCCGTTGTGCGTCGCCCTGTCTTTTCGATGAACAGATCTAACGTAGGATATTCTCAGATTGGTGTGCAACATCCGTCTCAGGTCAATTTTGGCAACGGACTCTATTGCTCGTTCACGACGAACGTAGGCCTCTTGTGAGTACATCGAAGATATATCAGGATATTCGTCTGATAATGCATGTAGTCAAAATGTCGCAGTACCGCTATTCTGCATGGTCGTGCTTGCCTTTGTAGTGGTGCTAGAAGGTCAGCTTTTTCCGTATTTTGTCTCCATTTATCCTTCATACCGCGAAGACTAAGTTCTATCTTCCGTGTCTAGTTGTCATGATTGTCCAATATTGGCGCGGATGGCTTCATGTCAAGCAGATTTGCCCGCTGGTAGCTCGCAGGCCGTCACTGTCTCCCTGGCTGCGGGTAAGCCTTGGCATGACAGTTCTGTTTAAGGGCGCTGGTGACATCTAATCGGAAATCGTACAGGTCTCATTCTTCACCCTGTACTCCCTGGCAACTTTTGGGTGCGTAATTTGGCATGGTAATTGTGTGACCTGTTCATCAACCATCATATTTAGAGCCTGCATTGCGCTCATTGCACACTATGCGAGCTTCTTCCCGCGCATGCTCCAAGCCACCCGTGAGTCGTCACTGAATGGCGTGGCGCAGGATTCCATTCATGCCGATCTTAGTGCCCCTTGTCGCGACAATTGTCTTCGGCACACAATCTGTGAGTACGATCGGTTACTTATATATGTATTCATGTTCAATTGCATTCAAGGACATCCTCCACCTGCTATTCGGATGGCTGCAGAAGCAATCTGCACCTCCAACCACGGATTTTACACTGGGAGGGGCTGGTCATCTTCCAGCAGCTCACGGGTATCACCACATCTCACCGGTCATCTCTCTATAACAAGTGAAGTGTAGCCAGTGTTCTCTATCTGGTGACTCGAGTCGTTCCACAAGCCAGTCATCTGCGCAAGCACGTCTTTGGAGCATCCCTGGTCATATTCACGCAATATGCCCGTCAAAGCTCCAGTACAGGGTATCAATTAGCGACAAGCGGGAACATGACTCGGACGAAGCGGTATCCTACAAGGAGAGCAACCCTATCATATCATCCTGTCTCGAACAGCGTATAGCTGCAGGCGGCGTTCCACATTCCCGGATCGATGTCATCCTGATATTTTTGGGAGTGCAAGCGGGAGGAAGGTAGTTGGCCTGGACGTAGATGATAGTAAGTACAGTCCCTCATGCACCACCACTGTGCGGATATTAGCATTGCGGAAGAAATTGGAGACAGCGACACGTACACCAGGATGTTGTTTCTATTATTGGACAGTAGTCGTCAGCAAGCCATACGATGTAGTATAACGGGATACACATACATTGGGATGTGGATGAGCTTCACGAAGTAGCCAATAAAACCCATGACTGCGAAACCGACCGCGACTGCCTTGCAAATCTGGGCGAATTCTGCGCCAACGTCGTGTTAGCTCTTCTATCTGTTTTGCGTGACAGCTCGGTGCATACCCTTCTGTGAAGGCTTGGTGCAACGTGTAAGGAACTGAGCGATAGCCCGTCAGCGTAAGCGACGCCGATGTAGGGCTCGTAAGCGTACCTGTTGCCCGTCTTTGACAAACTCCTGAGGAATCTCCATAAACTCCTTGAACTTGTCCGACATGGCGAGTGAAAGAGCGTGTAGCGGGTATGGAGGGAAAGGGGTGCTGGCTGGTCGACGTGTAAGTTGCGCTTAAGGTTGCTGGGCGCCTCTACTGTGCGGAGGCGTGCCACGTGGTCAATGCCGGGGTCAATTCAGCAGCTTCAAGTTGTCTGAGGTCCCCGTCCAACCTCGTCCACAGCCTCCCGGGTACGTCTCATGATTTACACTTGTACGAGCCGGACAGAACCAATAACTATCGTTTGAATAGGGTACTTGTATGCGCATGCATGTCCTTGAGGAGGGCAGTTTCTGAAACCGGACGTCACATTCAGTCCCCCACGCTCAATGTTATTACACGGACACGGCAGCTCAAGCACACTCGACCAGCTTCACTGCGCGTTCCCTCTTCCGCCGTACTTAATATAAGATGTGTATCGCAGACGGCCGCCCCGACAACTACCTCCCCGCCCTCTCAGGACTTCTGGGCAAACGAGAAAGTTGACAACTTGGTCTCCCACCTTCGCAGCTTGCCCTATGAGACTGTGAGGGTAGTACGCAGCACGTCTCTCCTCACTCTCCAGAAGCTCGGCACATCTCCTCTTAAAGACCACGAATTAACTCGCATCCTGGTGGAAACCTTCGCATCACAAGGCTCTATACTTTTGGCGGACCGAGTGCTACGCGCGGCGGAAGAAGGGCTCTCCGTCAAGGTCGACGACAAGATCCATGCGGTTGTGCTAAAGTCATTTCAGCGAGCGGGTCATTTGAAGGCAGCCTCGTTTTGGCTGCGAGACCTCCCCACGAAGCCAGGTGGACGGATAGCGACTGCCGCAGAGTGGAACAGATTTTTGGATAGCTGCCTGTCTGCCAACCAGCTGGAGTTTTTCTGGGAGATGATCAAGTACCTCCACAGCAGCCTCGCTGTTATGCCGAACGAAGGAATGTACGAAACGATCTTCAAGGCCCTCTTTCATGGCGAAGAACCCCCACCAATAGAAGAGATTCGCAGGTGGACGGTACATATGAAGAGGAATGGCTTGCCGTTTACGACGTATCTTCGCGAAGTAGTACGCAGTGAGTTTACACGACTTCGGGCCTTCGACAAGGTCGCACTCGTGGAAACGATGGAGGCGCAGACCGGGGCAGAGGAAGCACGCCATAATGCGGAGCTGGCTCAAGCCCTTTCTCGGGAAGGTGACCTGTCTGCGCGACGACAGCTACCGCGCCACTTATCTGCGGGCTTTCAGCCCACCAGGGCGACTCTGGATGCTCTGGCGCCGTACATCACGACCGCTGCCCGTTTAGAGCACTGGGAGACCCTTCTCGGAGTCGACGGCGCGCTTTCTACCTGGATAACCGTCATTCGCAACGCCTCCGAGAGGTCAGATTTCGCAGAGACCGTAAAGACCTATTACCGATTCTTAGATCGTGGGTTTTACCCTACGGCCGCGGTCATACACCCGGTGCTCCAGGCATGCTGCGCGACCAAGTTTCGTGCGCCCTCCCACGGAGAGCTCAACCAGGCTTTGAAACTACATAAAGAGTACATCGAGATCACCCGCGAGCGTGGGCAAGACCAACCAACGCCGCAGCCGGCACAAGCCGACCTTCCTGTCTACAACACCCTATTGCGCGCCCTGACATCCTCTACCACGCCAGCATTTTACCAAGCAGCCATAACGCTTCTCGAGGAGATGAAGGACCGAGGCATCGACATGGATCATATGACCACGACCTCCCTTGCGATTGTCCTCATGCGGCTCTCGCCTACCGCTGAGGAAGCATTCCAGGTGTACAGGTTGGTACACAAGTCGCCAGGCGGCTCCTATGCGTTGGACCAAAAGGGCTACGAGGCCGTGCTAAACGTGTTCTGCAAGAACTGCATGAAGCGCCCCTCGAGCTACGAGCTGTACATGGCTATGGTCCGCGACATGCGCGCCGCAGGCCACCAGGTCACGGCAAAGGTGTACACCATCCTCCTACGGCACCTCGCCCTCCTTGCGTCCACCGCGCGCGACATTGACACCGTGCAGAAGGTCGCCGCCGCGATCCGGCGCGTGCACAACATGTTCACGGTCGACCCGTCCATCGCCGCGGACGTCGTCCTCTGGAACCAGCTCATGGACGCCTACCAGCGCGCGGGCTGCTTCAGGGAGGCCTGCACCATCTGGGAGTCCCTCTACGTCTCGCGCCAGTACGACAACGCGAGCGTGAGCATCATCCTCGACGCGTGCGGCTTTGTGTCTGCGTACGGCCTCGCGACCGAGATTTTCTACAAACTGCGTGTGGCCGGGTTTCCGCTGAACGAGAAGAACTGGGCGACGTGGATCGAGTGCCTGTGTCGGGCAGGCAGGATCGAGGAGGCGACGAAGGTTGTATGCCTCGCGATGCCGCAAGAGAAGGACGTCAAGCCGACGAGAGAGATCGCCCAGCTACTTCTACAGTTTGGTACGAAGTTCAACCAGAACCAGATAGTCCGCGAACGTCTCAGTCGATACCTCCCGGAGCTGTACGCACAGTTGCAGCAAAATAGTAGACAGGATAGGAGTTGAATGCCATGGTATTTGCGCTAAATGGTATAGGATACAGTAAATGGTGCAATGCGGTACATGTGAGGATAGCAGTGTGTATGAATGATGATGCGTGTGGTTGAACAAAACACGATGAGCGGCTGGGCGGGGGCCATCTAGAGGAGTAGAATGCCCTTCGTAAGGTAAATATAAGTCTCTATGCCCAGGAAACCGTCCAAGAAATGTCTATGGTTAGTGCGACGCGGTCTCTTCCACAGATGGGCAGTCGCACTGTGATAAAATGCCATTAGGCTCGCTGTTAAGTCGGAAAGCGGGAAGGCCACTCACAATTAGGTTTAGATCGCCATAAGCTTTAGACCAGGAAAAATCAGCAGCCGTTTTGTAGGTGTAGAGGTATTCACTCACCATCGTCAATACGAGAGACTGTCGGCCAGAACTTGCGTTCGTGCAGCCACGGCACAGGGTACGCAGCTGCTTGACGCGAATACGGCCTGATGTGCATTCATGAGCTCAATCCACCAACTGTGGCACCAAGCCACGTACCGATTCCACTCCTTGTCCGACGACATCAACACAGAGATAGGATGGGGCGCGTTCTTCAGGAGGTTGTTGTCCTTCGGCTGCTTGCCATCGATGACTTCCTGTGCCTCCTTGCGAATCTGGATCATCGCCTCGCAGAAGCGGTCGATCTCCTCGAGGCTCTCGGACTCGGTGGGCTCAATGAGCATGCAGGTCGAGATGGGCCACGAGCAGGTCGGCGGGTGGAAACCGTAGTCCTACAGGCGCATATAGTCAACTTCCGAAAACGCAGGCGTAGCTGAAGATCACGGTGCTTACCTGAAGACGTTTGGCGAAGTCAGTAACCTTCAAGCCCGCGGCCTTGTCGAACTCAGAGAGGTCAATGAGCAGCTCGTGCGCGACGCGGCCGTTCTTGTTCTTGTACCGCAGGCTGTAGTGGTCCTTCAGCCGGTGCGCCATGTAGTTCGCGTTCAGCAGCGCCGTCTTCGTCGAGTCCGACAGGCCCTCGCCGCCGAGCATCTTAATGTACGCCCACGAGATGAGCAGGATGGAAGCGCTGCCGAACGGGGCAGCCGAGACGGCGCTAATAGCTTTGTCGCCGTTGACGGGGACGATGGGGTGAGATGGGAGGAACGGAGCGAGGTGTGCAGCGACGCAAATGGGACCGACACCAGGACCGCCTCCGCCGTGAGGACTGCGCCCAACGGTTTAGTAAAGTAGCTTTCCGATGAAGACTTGTGTACTCACATGGCAAAAGTCTTGTGCAAGTTCATGTGGCAGACATCACCGCCGCATGTTGCCGGGTTGGTCAGACCGACTTGAGCGTTCAAGTTTGCACCGTCGAGATAGACTTGACCACCATTCTCGTGAATGATGCCGCAAGCCTGTGGAACTGTGAGCTTGAGTATAATTAAAGAAGTTAAGAGCTTACTTCTTGCACGCCCTCTTCGAAGACACCGAAGGTGGACGGATACGTGATCTGCAGAACGGTATGATTATTTGCGCTACCTTCGATACTGTCTAGACGCACCATGAACGCGGCAAGGTTCTCCTTGTGCTTCGTGGCTTTGGCCCTGAGGTCTTCCAGATCCAGACTGCCATCCGCCAATGATTTGACGGGAACGACCTTCAAGCCAGCCATGACAGCGGACTGCGAAGAACGATGAACATTCGACGGCCGACGTAAGGGAAAAGAGGTGACTTACCGCAGGATTCGTTCCGTGCGCACTAACTGGAATCAGGCAAATGTCGCGGTGCCCCTCGCCCCGGGACTCATGGAACGCCTTGATGACCGACAGCCCCGCATACTCGCCCGCCGCACCCGAGTTGGGCTGGAGCGAGCACGCGTGGAAGCCCGTGATCTTGCACAGGTCGTCCTCGAGCTCCTGAACCACCCGCAGGTATCCCTGCACCTGGTCGCGCGGCGCGAACGGGTGCACATTCGCGAACTCGGGGAACGTGAGCGGGATCATGCTGCTCGTGCTGTTCAGCTTCATCCGTGCAGCTGCCGAGCGGGATCATCGCGTGCGCGAGGCCGAGGTCCTTGCCTTGCAGGTGGTAGATGTACCGCAGCATCTCCGTCTCGGAGTGGTGCGCGTTGAAGACGGGATGCGGCAGGAGCTTGGACGTGCGACGGAGGGATGAAGGGATGGAGATGCCGTCGACGGATGGAAGCTGCAGCGGCGAGATGGTCGGCGCGGAGGCGGCAGTGGCGAAGACGTTAGCGAGGGTAATGACCTCGTCGATGCCGACGCTCTCGTCCAGAGTGATACCGACATGCTTCGCGTCGATTGGGCGCAAGTTGATGTTTGCTCGCACCGCGGCGTCGTGCACAGCCGATGCGGACTTCGCGGGGCCAGAGACGTCAATGGTCAAGGTGTCGAAGAAGTCGGGGTTGGTGATGACGTATCCCGACTGCTCGACCAGAGCCTTGAGCAACTGCGCGAGTGCGTGGACCTTCCCCGCAATCCGCTTGAGGCCTTCCGGGCCGTGGAAAACAGCATACATGGCGGCCATGTTGGCGAGGAGCGCCTGGCTGGTGCAAATATTGCTGGTGGCCTTCTCGCGACGAATGTGCTGCTCGCGGGCTAAATGTGTTTATCAGAAACGAAACTACAAACATGTAGCTGGACATATGCTCACTCTGCAGAGCCAGTCGGTAAGCAGGCTTTCCTCAACGTCTCGGCTCAAGCCAATGAGACGACCAGGCATCTTGCGCTTCAGGCTGTCAACGCAAGCAAAGAACGCGGCGTGTGGTCCTCCATATCCAGCAGGAACACCGAATCTAGCTGAGTTACCGACAACGACATCGGCGCCCCATTCACCTGGGGGCTTGAGCATGGTCAAAGCGAGAAGGTCCGTCGCGCATACAACGAGCGCTTTCGATGAGTGCACGTCCTTCGCGAGTGCGTCGAAATCCTTGATGCTCCCGTTCACGTCTGGGTATTGCACGAGCACTCCGCAAAGGTCTCCGCGTACGGTCTCATCGTTCAGGGTTGCGGACACGTCTCCCACGACCAGCTTGATGCCAAAGCCCTTCGCGCGCGTGCGGAGGACGTCGAGCGTCTGCGGCGCGACACCGCTATCCACGACGAAAGTCCGCTTCTTCGACCCCGTGTTCGCGAAGGCTATAACCATGCCTTCCGCCGCGGCCGTCGCCTCATCCAGAAGCGATGCGTTTGCAATGGCCATGCCCGTCATCGACATGATCATCGTCTGGAAGTTGACGAGCGATTCCAGCCGTCCTGTGTCCGCGTGTCAGCTTCGCAATAAACGGTGGGACGCGGTCCTGGACATACCCTGGGCAATCTCAGGCTGGTAAGGTGTGTACGGCGTGTACCACGCAGGGCTCTCCATAATCTGAGTGCAGATGTCAGGACAGGCCGCTGCCGCACGATAGGCAAGACAGAACATACGTTGCGCAGAATAACGGGCGGCACGACCGCGTTGTGGTATCCCATGCCAATGTAGCTCTTGAACGGCTTGTTCGCCCGGGCGAGCTCGCGCGCGCGGTTGAAGAGTTCAGACTCGAGAGCGCAGGAATCGTGTCGTTGCTGATGTCCGCGGCGTCGACCCTGATCTTCGGGGGTACCGTGTCCGCGACGAAGGCCTCGACGGAGGAGTACCCAAGCTGCGCGAGCATATGCGCCACCTCGCGGTCCTCCGGGCCAATGTGGCGGTCGGCGAACGTGTCGAGCGACGCGAACACGGACGAGGGCGTCTTCGCCGTCGCGAGGCCCCGCGACAGGGGTCGGGGCGTGCTCGCCGTCAGTGGCGCGAGGGGCGCGCGGCGTGCTTGCCGGCGGCGGCGATGCGCCGCGGGAGGATGGTGGGGACGCGACGGACGGCCATGGGGGGTCGCTGCTGGCCGCTGTGCAGAGCAGAGGGTGGGTTGAGGGAGCCATGGCACGAGAGGAGGCAGCAAATATCGAGAATTGTATTCACCGAGCCATTCACCGAGTACAGAAAATGGCTTATCGCCCGACGCTGCTCAACCACCCGCAATCCTAACCGACGCTCCTCACATGGGCGCTCCGGCGGCCCCCTGAGACCTCAGAAACCTCTTTCTCCTATTTTCTGCCTTCCCTTCCCGCTTCTTGACTGTCAAAAAATCACTAAGCAGAGGACAGAAGTTGTACGAAGTATAACTTGCAGCTTCGTATGCCTCGCGAGCTCGAGATAAGGAGGAAAACGCGAAAAGGACTCGGGGTGAGCGTCCGGATTAGGAAGGAGTAGGTAACCGAGCCAGAGGTGAAAAAGTTTTTTCACGCTGACTCGGAGCCTCCCGAGCTTTGCTCCAGGCTTCTCCGTCGGCTCCCCGCTCCCGCCCCTTTCCTTTCTCAGCCACACCCCGACGCCGCCATGGTCTCAGTGATCGGCCTCCATTTCTGCAGCTGACCTGCCAAGTGTACCAGCGGACGGTTCATGGACCACGCACAAACAGTAAAAAAAATGAGGCCTGCGCGGCTTGGCGGGTTGTCCTTATCTCTGCCAGCTCGTATCATCCCGCTGTTGCGAACTCGCGCTGGAGGAAGATCACCGCTGAAGAGTTCAACAAGATGCGTTTACTCCTGTGCGTAAGTACGACGAAACTTCGGCCGTCTAACCACCAGTTGCGGAGTGTAGCCATGACGTCTAGTAGGTAAACGGCTTGCTCCGTGACACTGTGATACAGTTACGTCAAACACTTCCTACACACGTACAGCTGCTACGTCCTGCCGTGCCCGTCGCAGGCGCACCCCGCGAACCGCCAGGTACACGGGGTAGCAAAAGCGTCGAAGACACAGATAGCGGTTGGGCGTAGAAGGTGGCGGTCATGATACATGAACGCTTCGCGTCGCTTGCGTCGTACGAGGCAGTCGTGTGAGCGTGTGCGGCGTCGGGCGTCGCAGATAGTACGGCGTCCCAAGACATGAGCTAGCCAGTGAGCCTCAGACACGACGTACTCGCTATGTCATCCCAGTCAGCCCGGCATCGACCATCTCCGTAATCCAGCCTTGCAGCGTGTCGTCCAGCATCCGTACGCCTTCGAGGAGGTGCCGCACGCCCACAAATGCCTTCCGACCTCTTCGCTCGCCTTCTTTCTCCATGTCCGTCGTCCCAGCAAGTTCCTCATCTCCCTCCTTCTCTTCCACGTCCTCGATGATTCCCGGGAACCCAAAGTGGTTGTCGTCCACTCTCGGCGCAGCGTCTGAAGAGGCAAACGACGCGCGGAACAGAACACGGATACACAGCAGCGCGGTGAGCGCGGTGTGCGAAGGCTCCTCTGCAGGCTGTGTGTACGTGAGGGTGGAGGATCGCGGTGGTGGCGGTGGGCGTGTCGTCGGATCCGGGACGGGGTGGGGTATCCTGCCTCTGGCAGAGTGATAGCGTCGTCCTGCGACGGATGCCGCGGCGGCGGCTGCATGACAGGCAGGTGGGTGAGGACGTGCCCGCGTATATGCGCCTTGTCGAGCGCCGCATGCGCGCAGTTCGCCCACGAGCAGGCGACCAGATTGTCAGCAATCGGGTTGAGGTGGTCTTCGAGGATGTGCTCGTAGAGCTCGGCGGTGCCGACAAGGTGCCCTTGCGCACTCCGCGCGGTCCCAGCGACACTTGAACCGGTCGGCTGCCCGGACGTCCTTCTTGCGGTCCACGCCCCGGACGACGAACTTTTGTGGTGGGCCTGGAAGAACCATGGCCTGCGCGGTTGGGAAGACCGCTGTGACGCTCTTGATGACCTCAGAGGCCGGCAAGGCGTAGTAGCGGTCTTGATACGGTAGGAATGTTTCCTTGTACATGTTATAAAATTCAACCTGGGTAAGTTCATGCTCTGGGTTGACCTCAAACATCAGTCTCATCCTAAGGCGTTGCACTTAGCCTCATGTATGCACATAGAGAGTCAGGTATACCCACCATTCATAACACCTGTCAGGTTCTTGCATTGGGAGCAAGCGGTCGAACTCCTCTTGACTGAGGAAATGATCCTTATCCCCCTCCGCTTGGATTGGGACAGTGTAGACAGGCGGGCCAATCTCCACAGACACCGGCACCTCCTTCTGCTCGTGGAGCATGATAAGAACGAGCATCTTCAGAGTGGGAGACAGCTCTTTGCTCTGCAGGAACGCCTTGGTCATCGGGACGTACGAGAGGTGCGTGTACAGATAGTTCAGACACGCGTCCAGCAGCGGCTGGTCGCCCATCAACGGAAGGTATCGTATCGCTGCCGCCAACGCAGAACTGCTGGGCTCTAAATGGACCGCATTCGGAGGGTTTGAGAACAAGAGGTGCAAGGTCGTCATGCTGGCGATAATGAGGCTGCGATTCGACGAAGTCCCAGCAAAGTCAACCAAGGGGTATATAGGATTTGTGAAGCGGGGAGAATTAGGGGCGGGTAGGATAGACGTGCTCGCGATGGACTGCAGCACTTCGATGACGTCGAGCAGAAACCCGACGTTGGCTTCGGTGTCGGGGTGCAGGCGATGCAGAGCATGAAGGATCAACTCTGCGTCGACCGTTTGGAGCTCAGTTCATTGGCGTTGGCTGGATTGAGTGTGCTGTTGCGCAGCACGAACATGGACTCGAGCGCATGCTGCCTCCACCGCGCCATGTCTTCTGGGAGAGAGAATAGCGACGCCTTCTCGGATATGATGTTCGCGCCGCCCATCGCGTACCACAGCGGCCACACGAAGAGAGCCTCAGTGAGCCCCGGCAGCACCCGCAAATTAAACTGATCGTTTACGCTGACTCGGCACAGTCGACTGAGAGCCCATGCGATTTCTGTGTCTATGCCGGAGCGCAGGGCGAGTGTCATCCGGTTGCTCGGTGTCGGTTCTGTGTACCATCCTTCAGAAAGACACCTCAGCACAATGGAGAGGTTTGAAACACGTACATGAACTCACGCTCGTAGTCGTCTGCTAACATCGAAGGATTCAGAGCCTGAGATTGCGTTTGAACCTGAGGGCGGGCTTGCGCCGGTGTTGCCGTGGCCTGCCGCGCTGGTACAGGCCTCTGCGGCGTCGCGGAGCGGCCAGGCATCGTCGGAAACACGCTGTTCATGATATTTTGAGGCAGGAGGGTGGTAAAGGAGGAGGGATAGGGGCAAAGCCCAGGAGGTAGAGTACAAGTTCAAGCTTTGCGGCTGTTCACGCGTAAAACGCGTCAGGCAGGACCCCGAAACTGTCACGCTCCGGCTCTATACGTGACTGTCACACATCATTAAATCAGAGCACCTCGTCCAATTTGGACATTGCTCAGGTTCGACGTCTGCGTCCAAGTCTCGCGGTTCAAGACGAGTCGACGCTCCCGCAAGTCAAGCCACCAACCCCCACGCTCATTACACCCTCCTGAAGTATATTCAAGCATAATGCGCCCCCTGTGCGTGCCACTCGTTCATCTCGCGCCGTCGCGACCCTCAGCACCGAAGATTCTGCGCCAAGCGTGCGACGCGCCGCCTCCGCCGCCCCCACCACCAACAAGAAAGCTAGACCGTCGTCGGCCCTGTCGTCGAGGGCCGGCACACCGTGCTCTGACCGAGGCGACAAGAAGCCGCGCCATCGCATGACGGAGAAGCAGCTCGAGCGTCTTGAAGTGTTGTACCAACAGGACACCCACCCGACTCGCGAACAGAAGACGGCGTTGGGCGACGAGGTCGGCATGTAAGCGTTTCCAGCGACGTTTCCTTGCATTCTTGTTATTAACTCGCATGGAAGGGACACGAGGACCGTCACCGTCTGGTTCCAGAATCGACGGCAGCTGCAGAAGAAAGAACTCGCAGATCGTCTCCGCCGCGCCCCAGCCTCTGTTCAGTCGGAAACCCCTCGCCTCCGCGACGCCGCGCAACAGCCAGCCCGTCGTCTCTCGCTCCTCTTCTGTTGTCTCTTCTGTTTCTAGCTCTTCTGTCGCCGCTTCTCTGACTCGTCCTGCGAAGCGCGAACTCTGGGAATATCTGCCCTCGTCGCCCTCTTGTAGCAGCCCGCCTGTCTCTGCCAGCACCTCTGCCAGCACTTCCGCAATACCAAGTTTTGTGTCGAATAAGCTCCGTAGTGGATCTGGACCGAACAAGGAGAACGGCGGCGATACAGATAGGAAGAGGAAGCCGATACTGGAGTGGGCGTGCGCGAGGATGGCGAAGCGCCAGCGCAGAGACCCGTCGGAAGACAAGTCGGACGACGGCATCGAGACCCTGCAAGACGACGATAACGATGACTCAGAGCGGACCTTGGTCGACATTGAGATGTCAGCGGCGAAGACCGACAAGAATCCCGAGAAGGTTCAAGCGTCGCCTGTTGCCTCCGCTAGCCTACCCGCATTCGCCATCCCACCAGAGTACAACTCGAAGTTCGATCCGGATATCCTCCTTGGCGCGTCGCTTCTCCTAACCTTCCAGCACTCGTCCAAAAAATGATCAACGACAACCCCACACCCTACCGCCTCTCTCATTAATGTCTCCCGCGGAACACCCTCCATGTAGCATTCGTTGGATTTGTAGCGATAGTATACCGTCCGTAATATGAAGCGCGACCTGACAAGAATTTGTATTCTCAACAAATGGAAAACTGGATTCATTGACGTGATTCTTACACGGATTGAACAAGTACACATGAGAGACTATTCTAGCTTTCGAGGACAATCCAGCTGTTACCACAGCCGGCTGCAACGTCGACAGCTCTCAGCGAATGGCCGGTGGGCGGCCACACTTTGACTGGTCGGTCTTGATCCTCGTTGTTGCCAGTCCCCAGCGTACCATGCTCGTTCCAGCCCCATGCCCAGACCTCGCGCTGAGATGTTTGGCGGACGGCGCAGAGACACAGGACATGTTCACTCCCGCAGGCTAGTTTGAGTAGCTCATGCGTGTCGCTCGAGAAGGGAAAGTCCACAGTTCCTGAAGAGTTTCCGTCGCCCACTGGTCGGCCGAGCTGGCCTTTGCTGTGTGCACCAGCGGAGATAATCGACCATTCTTTGCCGTCTTTGATGACAGCATACGTCCCATTCCACGTAGTGTCGACGGCTGAGGCCTTCTGTAAGTCATCTATCCCAGCAAATTGGCCTTTGCGGTTCGAGCCCAGCCCAACTAAGCGGCCGGACGACAGAAGAAAGGCGCTGTGGTGTGTACCGAGAGCCAGATCCACGGCTGGGCCATCGGAAGAGAGCACAACAGGCCGCGGCCTGTCCACGAAGGGCAGCGGACGCCCTGTCCGAGGATCCTTGAGGTCGCCGAGCTGGCCATGCCGCGACGTGCCCCAGCCCACAAGCCTCTCGCGCGACGAGCCGTCCAGGCCTTCCACAGCAACCAAGGTGACAACATGGTGCGGCCCAGCAGCCAGTTTCTTGAAACGCAGTTTGTGCGGCTCGCTGGTCCCAACGCACTCTTCGTCGAGCCGCACGACGTGCACCCGTGCGCTCCGCGGCCGGCCCACGCCTAGATCGCCAAAGTCGTCCGCACCCATCGACAGGAGCACGTCGCCACGGGTCGGATGCGAGAGGGCGACGTACGATGTCTCCCAGCCCGCCGCGACGCGCGCGCACGCGTAGCCCTCCAGCCCGAGCTCGCCCAGTCCGAGCGCGAGCGGTACGAATGTCGGCACGGTTTTAGGCACGGAGAGCCCGAGTTGGCCCTTGCTGCCGTCCCCCGCGCCCCAGAGCTCACGTATTGGCGCGCCCGAGGCCCTCGTCGGCACGGTCTAGCAGCAGGAGGGTGTGGTTCGCCCCGCAGGCGATTTGCACGACCTTCGTGGTGCCGTGGGGGAGCTGGCCGGGCTCACACCCAAGGAATTTGCACGGTGTGTATATATGTGCATCTTCATGATCTCCTGTTGCGAGTTGGCCTTGAGCGTTCGAGCCAGCGGAGACGAGGGAGAGAACCATGGTGGTGAGGAGAGAAGGCGTTTCGTACCGTCCGGCGCTTGTACACCTTGAATTCGACCATGACGTTTACGCGGAAACAAGTAGGTATGCGATAGCAACAGCGAAGGACGACGGTGTATGTGTACGCGTTGTAGGTGTTACATTGGAGCATAGTCCAAGGGAGACACAGTAAGGTGAGAGTACCAGTGTCCAGTTACAATCAAGGCCATTATTCAACAAAGTCCAGATGCACGCAAAAGTCACCGAGATGTCCAGAGAAACGTCCGTGCCGTGAAAAGTCTGCGCTCACCCCAAGAACTCGTCGATCGCGCCCAGCGCCTCGGCCCAGAACCGCTCGACGGCGCCCTCCGCGAAGCCATGCTGGTCGTAGCCCAAGCTGACCCAGAGCTTCCCGACGAACGTGTACCCGAAGAGCAGCATCGCGCCGTGCCGCTGGCGCGAGCCCGTCGTGAGCGTGTGCAGCTGCACCGCGCCGAACGCCGCGTGTTTGTACATCCCATCGAGGTTCCCGAGCAGCGACAGCCCGAGGAGCGCCGCGGACGGCGCCTTCGCGCGGGCGGGCAGCACGGGCTCTTTCGCCGCGGCGGCGGGGCGGGCGCCGGCGGGACCCACGTCCCTGCTCGCGCTCATCGTCCTCGCGGCCCCACGCGCGTGCCTGTGCGCCGCGCTTCCGCGCCATCTCGTGCGTCCGCGGCACGACGAGCGGATGCCTCGCCGCGCGCGCGCTCTGCTCCTTCGGCCTGGCGCGCGCGGTGCCAGAACACGGGCTCCACCTGTTCTCGTTCGCGGGCACGAAGCCGGGCAGGACGACGTTGAAGTACCCGATCGAGAGGAACCAGTACGAGTCGCGCGGCGGGACGGTGAAGTACGGCCGCAGGTTGAGCGCGGAGTACATCAGCACGGGGAGCTCCCTGGGCCCGTGGCCCGTGCGCGCCCAGGCGACGTTGCAGACCGCGAAGAGCGCGGCCGAGATGGAGACGCCGCTGCTCTTGCACTTTTTCAGCATCGCCTTCGTCCGGTCCTCCGGGAAGGACACCGTGGGCACGACGGTGCGGCGCTCGGCGTGTTTGCGGCGCGGGAAGACGTGCCCGCCCACGAGCTTCTGCTGGGCCAGCTCGAAGTCGACGCGCGCCGCGGCGCAGCGCAGCCTGCTCCACTTGATAGGAATGTGGTCCTCCATGGCGTCTGGCAGCGCCGATATCTGGGGATGCAATCAGCCCCGCCGGTCCGAATATTCTCCAACTCAATGGCTGCGACGTACCGAGCGGTCCCTGCTCTGCCATCGCTCACGCCATTCTGCCTCCACGAGCGCCGCGAGCTCGCGGTCGGTCCTGCCGCTCCCCAGCAGCGCGAAGAAGTCGTTCGCGAACGTGTGCAGCGCCATGCCGTCGCCGATGAAGTGCATCGCGCATATCAGGAGGTCGAACTGCGGCGCCGGGTGGGGGCACGTCCTGCGCGACGCTGGGGGCGAAGCTGGGCTCGCTCGCGCCATCAGCTGACGGCAGGGGCGTGAGTGGGGGCGAGGGAAGCGTGCTTGCTGGATCCACCTCCGCGTGCGACACGATGAGGTATGAAAGACGCGAATTCGAGAGCGTTCGCGGCCCATTGAGGTATGCATCGATCAGCTCTGTGCGTTTACGACGTCAGCGGTGCGAAGGATATGAGACGTGGGACGCGTGCGCACCGTCCTTGGGCTGCGTGCGGTACTCGAGGTTCGCGTCGGCATCGCGGAGGACGTCATCTGCGGACACGGGGGCTTCGTAACTGAAATGCGGGGTGAGTGCCGAGCTTGTGTGCGTGATGGCAGAGTGCGCTCACACGAAGCGGACGTCGTCATAGTCGTGCATCTGTGCCGACGCGGCCAGCAGGGGTGCCGCAGGCGCAGGAGGGCCCACGCCGACCGCACCCGTTCGCGGGAGACGAGGTGCTCGGGCGCATTGAAGCCGAGGTGCAAATACCTGACGACCAATTGAGTGCGAAGGGCCTTTGCAATAGTGGGGAGGCATACGCACATGTCGTTCACGCCTGTCTGGCGGGACGGGAGGAAGTAGGACAGCTCAGTGTCTCCCCATCTTGCGCTCGAAGACGAGCGGCTCTGCATGCCTGGCCGGGTGTGCGGAGGACGAGGGCTCGCACGACGGAAGGTCGCCGTCCGACAGGGGCGGGGTCAAGAGGACGGGGTCGGTGAGTGTTGGGTGACCCATGGCGGCGGAAGGGGTTATACAGCGAGGACGGTGCGCCTCGAGGAAGTCGAGCTGTGATATATAATAGAAACCCGGGAGGCGAGCGGGGTGGGCTTGGTGCCCCATCGAGTGCGAGCATGGTTAAATCGAACAAGAGCAGCTGCAGCCGAGCGAGCAAGCACGCACAGCTGAGATCTGTAGATGCGTGACATGGTCCGGGACAAAATATCCAGATCCCAGAGGTCGCACGTCCGAGACCTCCGTAGGTTTTCGAGGGACCTTGCACGCCGGCAGGTCCTCGCCGAATAAACAACAGAGCATGCAGAGCGTATGTAGCGTGCGGAACTGATGTGCCGCGTTTGGAGCTCTAAGAATGGAATAAAATCAGGGGCCCTGAGCTAACACGGCGTCCTAGGCCTCGAGACCGCACACGTAGGCGTCGAGCGCCACCCCTCCGGCGCGTCGGCGACCGCGCCTCACAAACTCTCGTGCCATTCGCTGGCAAAATACGCTGCGCCCGACGGGGCTAAACTAGGCTACGAAAATGAACTTCGCCTCAGGGCGGTGCTTCCCCGAGCATAAGGCCAGGGCTCCAATTTTCTTTAATATTATTCGCGTACGACGGACGGACGCCGGGCAGGAACGCTGCTAATAGTAAATGAAATCACCGAGCGGGCAAGGGCCATCGCCACAGGGCTCGAGACTGGTTGCACGCCACCTGATCCGTCCGTGCCTGGGGCTTCCACGCCGAACGTCGAAGCCGTCGACAGCGCCGCTCACCCGCATCGAGGACGAAGGTTCTGTCCGCTTTGCCCCAGCGGATTGTTGAATGTTCAGCACACATACGAAGCGCCCGCGGTGTGTGGATTGCAAGATTCCTTTGCGGCGGCCTGGGAGGCGGGCGGTCGGCGTGGTCAGCTGCGCGGCGGCGCTACGACGGTGGCGGCGCGCCGACATCTGGACGCCTCGACAGAGTGGCAGCGACATGTGTGCAGCCCGTCAGAACGGTCTCGGAAAGGCGAAAAGGCGCATCCGAGCAGCCAGGCAACGCAACAGCACGAAGAGAAGTCTATTGGGCGCGCCGCCGGGCCACCGCTCGTTTCCCACATCCCTGACGGTTCGAGTACTTGTGCACCCAGAGCTGAGGGCATCATATGTTACAGTTCGCGTTCCATTTCATTACAGTCCTGTCGAACATTTCTAGCGAGATGAAGCTGAAGCTTTGAAGCGTCCATACATGTGGTAGCACAGTCCAGAACGCGTCCCAGTGAGAAAAGCATAGCAGTAGCAATACAAGACCAGTCCGCCCAACGTCCGTTTTCGTTAGTTCATTTCTTTTCGGGAGCCGAGTCTCCCGCCGCGTGCTTCCCCAGCGCCGCCTCCGCCTTCTCGAGGTCGACGGGGCCGTCGCGCGGCGCCGCGGCCGGGCGTGGCTGGGCACCCTCGACCGACTTAGCCCACGTATAGTACATGCTTCCCAACAAGATGATCAGGATGGACAGCGCGCGGTTGCTGCGGGCGTGCAAGATGGCGTCAGTATGCGGAATTCGAGGTGGACGCGACAGAAGGAAGGCAGCGTGTGTGCGATGTCCAGAACGCCACGGGGCGATAATCAGGGGAAGAGCTCACCTGGTGAGAAGGTCGCTGAAGAGCCACACGCCCAGCAGCGTCTGTATCACAGAGCGGGCCGCCTGGAATGACCGACATTGACCGACATTGACAGATGGGTGGACGGTGACATGGGGAAGGATGCGATAAGTGCTGGCTCAGGCCAATGCAAATGGAAAAACCACTCACGCTCGAGAACATGTGCGTAATCGGGCTGGTGACTTTGATGCTCAGCAGGCCCGCGACGCACAGCAGGAAACCGAACACGCCTGTGACGATGCTGCCCCACACGAACATGCTCGCGTTCCAGTCCGGGTTACCCATCAGCGACAGCAGCGCGCCGTACTCGCCCTGGATGAGGATGAACGGCGCGAGGAACAGCGCGGAGCCGAGGTTCTGCCAGTACGCGAGCTGGATCGTCGAGTTGTGCGCGTGCGGGAGCGACACCTTGATGAGCACGGCGTGCACGGCGATGAACACGGACGAGAGCATGCCGTAGACGATCGCGAGCCCGCTCGGCGCGGCGCGCCACTGGATGCTCGCGAGCGTGTGCGGCGCGACGCCGAGCAGGAAGCCCAGCGTCACGACGCCGGCGGCAAGAAACACGCGGCGCGAGGGCACGCTCCGGGTTTGGATCGACGAGACGGCGATGGTAATGGGCAGCACGAGCCCGCGCGCGATCTGTCCATCATGCGTTTAGTGAGCCTGAGAGACGGAGGTGTGTGCCTGGGCCGAGATAAATCCCACTCGCCTGGAAGAAGGAGGCCTCGACCCCGCGGAGGCAGAGGATGTTGAAGATGAGCCCGATGACATTGACGAGCGTCACCGGGGTCATCTTCTTTGCCGTGCTGAAGCTCAGCTGGGGGATCTCTATCTTGGGGGAGATGAGCGCGGAGGCGTGCAGGAGGATGACGGCCAAGACGAGCTGGTTCAGCAGGAACAGCATGGGCAGCTCCGGCGCCGAGTTGAGCACCGCCTTGTTACTGCACGACGGACGTGAGCATTATGAAGGAGATAACGGCGAGCGTACGCACACGAAGACCATCTGCGAATCATGAATAAATGGTGACGTTCATTATCGAAAAAGGTTCAATATACGCACCACCAACGCGGCACCCATGTAGAACGACACGACGCCGGCGACCTTGGCGGTCTGCGTCACGTTCTGCGTCGACTCGGACATGACGGGCACTGTGCGCGATGGCAGAGACAGTGTGTGGAAACGCGGGGTGCGGAGTCCGACGACGGACGGGTGCCGAAGCGAGGACTTTAAATAACGCGTTCGGTAAGCTTTCGAGACGGACGAATGGATGGATTAGATTTCCGACGCGCCGAGCAGGCGGTTCGCGCTACGCACGCGTCTGTGCTCCGAGACGCGTCAACCGAAAGAACAAGCGATGCGGGAGGTCCTGCCCGAACGGCAAAGGACGACCCTCGACGGCGCAAGCGATGGAGTACGATGAAGGATCGCAGGGACCCAACAGACGGCTGTCACGGCAAGGTGAATAGATGGCGACCTCCCTCCTCAGATAGGGTAGCCGAGGTGCTGTATCGGGTGGGTGTCCAGCACAGAACAGTCCGCAAGTCTCGGCTCGGATGGGGGGGACGCCCTTTTAGCGGGGCGACGAACTGCTGGCATCCGTCATCGGTGGGGTCCCAACAGGGTTCTGCAGGTCCTCTGCCAGTCCTCGTGTTCGGATGCACTGACCGCAGGCTATTGACTAAGTCCATGGTGGCGTTCCTCTTCCGGACCTTTTCCGCGGCGATCAGACCCCTCGGCGTGACCGTTACAGGCACAGCCTATTTAGATCGTCACCTCTGTAACAGCGGACTGCCAAAACGACGTCGCGCCTGTCACGACGGACAATGAAACGTGACGGCGCTTGATAAATTGCGTGTTATCCGCGATATGTATTCCCAGGGACTGGCCCACTCCGATCGGCCTGGAGGATCTATTCGGTGGCGGGCCCTTGACTTGTCTCCGCTGCATCCGCTCTAATCATCCAGCCACAAAACGCTAACCGATGTCAGGGCCGTCCCCGCTTCGAGGCTTCTGTCCAACCATCACATTCCCCACCCGTCTGCGACGACGACGACGACGACGACGACGGCGACGACGACGATGAAGGAGTCCTACGGCCACACTCGCACCCAGTCGGGCCTGCCCCTCCTGCCCTACGCAGACACCACCCCGCCTGCCACCCCCTTCGTGTCGACCTTCAAAAGCAAAGGGCGCCCACCACTTATCCCTAGCCGCCGGAGATCAGGTTTGTTCTCGTCGCCGTCCTGTCCATCGTCTCCCTCGCCGTCCTCACTTCGTGGACGGTGCGCTCGAGCTCCCAAGCGAGCGTCACCCAGGAGCAGCTCCCGTCACTGAGCGACCTCAACTCGCCGTTCGAGATTCCGCTGCCCGAGGTCCATGACGACG